>VZRO01003719.1:173866-194454 GCA_013397915.1 Daphoenositta chrysoptera
AAGGAAAAGCTCTTCTCCTTCGGTGCTGCCAGTTGCTTAATAGTTTCTTCAGTCTGAAAAAACTAAAAATCATTTTTTCCAGGCCCACAGGGGACCCTGTGGAGTGGGGGAGGGGAAGCCCCTCCCGGATTCTTGGGAGCTGCTCAGCGATCTTGGCCCTGCAGCCCCCATTGCTCTTTGGCTGCTTGTAGCTTTGGGGAGGGGGGCCCAATGCATGCCAGGGACCCCTTGCCCTGGCATTTGGGGGAGGGGAGCTCAGCCCGGCTCCCCAGGGCCGGGCCCGGAGCTGTCCCCCTCCCCCCGCCCCTGTCCTTCTTTCCCAGCCACCCGCTGAATTCAGAGAGGCCGTTCCCTTCCCTCCAGCAGGTTTAAATATGCAAAATCGGAGAAGCGCCATTGGATCGAAAAACTGTCAATTAAGTTCAGCTCCAACCCACGACAGGGATGCTGCACACAAATGGGCAGCAGTTCTGTCAACACCCACAGCTGCACACTCTCTGTTTCAGATGGTTCCACCTGCATGATGTCTGACTGGATTACGTGGTCCCCCTGCAGTGTCTCCTGTGGGATGGGAACCAGATCTAGGGAGAGATACGTAAAGCAGTTCCCTGAGGATGGCTCCATGTGCAAAGTGCCCACTGAAGAGACTGAGAAGTGTATTGTAAATGAGGAATGCTGTAAGTATTTTACTCAGCTTTACAAAATCCTGCCAATAGCAGGAGCACTGCCCAAATCATTTTTTATATGAGTCTTAGTGGGGTCCCGCAGAGCTCCATCTTAGGCCCTCTGCTCTTCAATACCTTAATAAATGACTTGGATGCAAGATTGGAAGAGATAGTAAGTGAGTTCACAGATGATATGAAACTGTGAGGAGCTGCTGACTCCCTCGAAGGCAGAGAAGCCCTACAGAGAGACCTTGACAAGTGAGAGGGCTGGGCAATCACCAACCGTGTGAAGCTCAACAAGGGAAAGTGCTGGATTCTGCACTTGGGATGGGGCAACCCTGGATGTACGGACAGACTGGCGAATGAGAGGCTGGAAAACAGTGCCAGGGAAAGGGCCCTGGGGGTCCTGGTCCATGGCCAGTTGGATGTGAGCCAGCAGTGCCCTGGCAGCCAGGAGGGACAGCCCTGTCCTGGGGACATCAGGCACAGCATGGCCAGCCAGGCAAGGGAGGGATTGTCCTGCTCTGCTCTGGGCGAGGGTGACCTCACCTTGAGTGCTGGGGGCAGCTTTGGGTGTCACAATATAAGAAAGACATTAAGGTGTTACAGAGAGTGTCCAAAGGAGGCCATGAGGAAGGTGAAGGGCCCTGAGGGGGAGCCATGTGAGGAGCGGCTGAGGGCACTGGGTCTGCTCAGCCTGGAGGAGACTGAGGGGAGACCTCATTGCAGTTACAGCTTCCTTGTGAGGGGAAGAGGAGGGACAGGCACTGATCTCTGCTCTGTGGTGACAGTGACAGGACCCAAGGGAATGGCCTGAAGTTGTGTGAGGGGAAGCTTAGGTTGGATATCAGAAAAAATTTGGGCACTGAAACAGGTTCCCGAGGCAAGTGGTCACAACAACAAGCCTGATGGAGTCCAAGAAGCATTTGGACAACACTCTCAGGGACATGGTGTGACACTAGGGAATGACCCTGTGCAGGGCCAGGAGCTGGACCAAATAATCCTTGTGGGTGCCTTCCAACTCAGCTGGTCCTGTGATACCTATGAACCATTTTCTCTGTCCACTTTGAACAGCTCCCAGCAGCTGCCTTGTGACTGAATGGGGCGAGTGGGACGAGTGCAGTGCCAGCTGTGGCACAGGGATGAAGAGACGGCACAGAATGATCAAGATGACTCCTGCTGATGGATCCATGTGCAAGGCAGAAACCACCGAGGCAGAGAAATGCATGATGCCCGAATGCCGTGAGTGCCTGGGAGTTCCTCTGCTATAAAAGGAGACATCATTTCTGACACATTGTCCCAGCACACAAAGAACACAGCTAAATCAGAAACAATGCTGCTCTTTTCTTGTTCTCCTTAAAATCAGGAGAAAAATCTTAGGGATTGTGCATTAAGTAGCACGTTCACCATCAGGATGAGAGCAACAATCAAAAATGTTCAGTGGTATCCTGTTGCTGAATGACCCACACGGTGGTGTGTGTATCAGCAAGCCATACCTAAACAACTCTCAGCTATGCAATATGAGGTATATTTGATCACAAGGCTAGAGTAAAACAACTAAAACAGTGCCCTCTCCTTTTAACCCATGAACAGGTCAGAAATCGAGGTGTTTCTTTTGTGCAGTCAGCCAGCCTCACCCTTACTGTCACTTTTAATTTCTTTGGAAACGTTAAATTTTCATCAAAGACAGAGATAATTAAAAAAATATTTTTGGTAGATTAAATAGGGAAGTTTCACTTTTTAGAGTAAATTAAGTTGACTTCCAGTTCTGTCCACTGCAACAATCCTTCTTTTCTTTTTTTTTTTTTACAGGAGTTATGATTGAAACATAGTTCCTTAAACTCTTTTTCCCCAGATACACTGGGAGCCAGCAGATATGACTTAGATATAGAAAAAGACAGCAAAGATATTTAAATTAAGCAAACCTTTCAATTTAATATAAACTTTTCTGAGCTTCTTCAGCAACACCATTCAGCTTGTGACAAGAAAGCATAATTGGCTGATAACAGATAAAATGTAGCACATTTTCCACCTGTATCATTTTCAAAATGTACAGCCTCATAATTTGCATATAATAAGAAATCACTAATAACACTAATTCATTACCTTTTAATTTCCTATCAGATACCATCCCCTGCCTGCTCTCTCCCTGGTCTGAATGGAGTGACTGCAGTGTAACCTGTGGGAAGGGAATGAGGACCCGGCAAAGGATGCTGAAATCTGCAGCTGAGCTTGGAGACTGCAACGAGGAGCTGGAGCAAGCAGAGAAGTGCATGCTGCCCGAATGCCGTGAGTCTGGAAAACTCCCTGGAAAAAGGAGGCTAATTATTTGTCACAATCTGTGGGTCAAACCTCTACCGCCATTTCTTAGCATCACTTCTTAAATTGGTGGGGTATCAACTGTGCATTGCTTAAAAAACAATTAGTAGTTGTAGTAGTAGTAGTAGTAGTAGTATCAACATCATCCACTTTCAGCAACTGAGAGCTGGAATATGACCATGTCTTAAGTTCAGCCTGCCTTACTTCACCCTATGCTGATTCCCAATATTGCTGTGGGAATACAGTTCTGCATGTTTAACACACTGCAGCTCCAGGCAACTTCCCAGTAGGAAATAAATCAGAATTATAACTATATATAAAACATGGTTTATAACTCAAATGCAGACCATGTGCCAGGAAGGAAAGAAAGAAGAGTTGAAATCACCTGTGTGATTCTTTTAGCTCAGAAAGGGCACAAAAGAGGCTTTCTCCACCTTTGATACATCTCTGAACTCTATCACTTTGCAACCTGCCACTGAATGGTGTGGAGGCAGCTGCAGTGATTTTTTTACCTTACTCCATTAAAATCCCCCACTTCTTGGGTAGAGCAAATTTCTAGTTGCTTTTCAGTCTTTGTGAAGTGTGATAGCCTAAGGCACTGCTGAATGAATGAGATATGATTGCTTTTAGCATCCTGTTGCCAGCTGGTTTACGAGGTTTTATCACAAATTACATTATTTTTCACAGAACGTATTGGTTAAAAAGGCTTTTATGCTGTAATTGCTCATTCAGCTTTACTTAAATAATGTGAAATATCAATTTGATTATTATTCACTGGGGCTGTAAATGTTAAGCAGTGCTGAAAGATGAAAACTTTTAAGATATAATGGTATTAGTGAATATGGCTTATTGCATAACACTGCCAGCAAAGCAAGGCTCAGGTCTCAGAGCTAGCAAATTCTTTTTAAATATAACTCAGTTTTCAACAGCTTTTCATTACAAAACAGACAGATGGGTGGGAAAACTGAAGAAAGCACAGGAGAATTATTTATATGTTCTTTGTAATTTTAGGGATCTGCCAGCACCACTCTTGAAGAAGAGATCGAGGAGAGTGTCAAATAATACTTCTGCTAGAAATGGACTCAGAAAATTTTGACATGCAGCCTCCAAACATTTTCTGAGGAGTTGGAGGCTTAAGTAGAGTTCATGTATTTGGGGTGTAAAGATTCATCAGGCTCATCTGTGTGTATCTTAGCTTTGTGTGGATTTTGAGTCACTTTTCTTCTTCCCTGCAGCCATCGACTGTGAGCTGACAGAGTGGTCCCAGTGGTCCGAGTGCAACACCTCCTGTGGGAAGGGCCACATGATCAGGACGAGGATGATTAAAGTAGAGCCCCAGTTTGGGGGAGCAGCTTGCCCAGAGACCGTCCAACGTACGAAATGCAGGGTGAGGAAGTGCCTGCGGGGCCCAGGCATGGAGAAAAGGCGCTGGAAGGAGGCCCGGGAGAAGAGGAGAAGTGAGCAAGCAAAGAAGAATTTAGATAGTGAGCAATATCCAGGTGAGTGGGAAACCACTTGTGTGTGTTCATGGCTTTTCTGCGTGACAGGAGTTTGTGAGCAGCTCCACTGCATTCTGTGAGAGCATCTTCAGCATTTCCATCTGGCACAGGTTTTATCCACACAATAAAACACAGCCACTTTTAGTCACCAAAATCACCCGGCCTAAGCTTAGGGCACCAGAAAGGCCCACATCTGTCCATGTCCCATCACTAAAAATATTTCAGCTGCTCCACACAAAAGTGTGAAAAAGTTTAACATTTGCACCTGGCAAAGGACTGATTGCAGTTTCTGCAGAGCTGGGTGGTAATCTTTACATCCAGTTAGCTTCAAACATTTAAAATATTTGTCCTGGGTCCAATGCTGAATTTCAAAACTGAACTAATTTCCACCTCAATAGTCTGATTCAGACTCAGGGTGCTCCAAGAGATCTGCGTGGACTGCTTTTCCAATCGGGGACAGCATCATCAAGTACTGATTCCTACAATCAACAAAACATAATATCTTGTGGTATAATGAACATTATCTGGATAGGAATTACTGCTAAGTTGTGGCTCATGCTTGTCTGACTTTTAACAATTTCTTAATTTTATCTATCTTTTATGATGAAGATACTAAATTTCTTTTTTAATACTTTTTTTGGTGTTTGACAAATGCAACTTGATTATACTTAGCAGGGGTTTCTACCACTAAAAACTTAATCAAATCATTTATTTTTTTTCAGTTTGTAGGCTGAAACCATGGACTGCTTGGACAGAATGTTCTACACTCTGTGGAGGTGGAATTCAGGAGCGCTACATGATGGTGAAGAAGAGGTCCAAAAGCACTCAGTTTACCAGCTGCAAAGACAAGAAGGAGCTAAGAGCATGTAATGTCCATCCTTGTTAACAAAACACCAGGTTCCAAGTGATGCACTCTGAGCTAAATGGAAAGTCAACCTTGGTTTGTTTCTTTAAAACAACAACAACAACAAAATATAAAGTGTATATTAGTTTTCATTTTTGCAGTGTGGTTTGCTTTTTAGTCTTGCTGGTGCAAGAAAAATATTTTATAAATATTTCCTCACGGATTTATGCTGAGAGTAAATCTTTGATACTCCAGCCAGCCCTTAATGCATAAAAATAGTAAAGTCATTATGAGTTATTTAACTAAAATACAGACATATCTGTGGACCTGGAATAGCCATATAGAAATACTACTTGTAAAGACATGGGATGCATGCATATTAACGAAACTAAGTTAAAGTGACAGAAAGTTTCATCTGTGGGAGGATTTCTCTCTAGATTTGATTCTGAAAATCCAAAGCAGTGCCTCTGTGATTATACAACTATGCCAAGGAGTAATTTCAGTAATGCTGGTTCAATAACATTAAAGGTGCATGTTCATCTTTTTACACTATTGGGTTAAGCTGATAGTTATTATAATAACAATCCTAAAAACATTTCTTCACGTGGATGCTATGGTCCATGCAAAAAGGTCTTTGCTTCTTCAAAACTTCAAAAGGAAATAATTTTTGCAGCTCAATAGTGATGTCTGACCATTGCACAATCACAGTCAATACAGCACATAAAGACAACATGCAAATATCATAATACATGTGCAGTCCACACTGGTCTATCCACTGCCTTTTAAAATGGATACAGAATTAGTAGAAATTGGTTCAGAGTGTTGCAGCAGCTGTTTTACAGAAGTCTTCCACATGAGAGACACTAAAAAATTAGATTCAATTTCACAAGGATGTTGATCAGAGGTGAAGAGGGAAAGAGGTTTATAATAAAACAAAAATGGTCAAGAAAAGGTGAGCCAGGTTCTCGTGCATCCCTTAAAACTGAAATGAGCCTCTGAAAGGAAAAAAAAAATGACAGTCATTTAAAAAAAACATTTATAGATTGGCACAAGAATACATTTATAGTAGTGTCATTTATGTCCTTTTTACTCAGAGTATAGGATAATCTAAAAATTACCAAATTTCTGAGAATTACTAATTTGTAGATATACTAGCCAGGTTAAATGCCCTGCCTGACTACTTAAGTGATCAACAAGAGATTAGAAAATACCTCCTCGCCCTTCTAATTGCTATTTTACCCCATCTCCTGCAGAATTTCACTCTCATCCCTACACGAGTCAGGTGTAATCAGCCACACCCTTGGGCCCCACTTGCCATTGGAATGCAATATTGTCCTGTAAGTTCAACAATCTCACATTAAGAGGGGAAGGTGATGGGTTCTCTTTTGGTTCAGGCAAAGCAGCATGCACCTATGTCTCTACAGAAGTAAAAACCATGCACTGAAGACTCTTGGTGCTGACTCCTAAGCTTGAGAGAAATGAATGGAGAGAAATTTTTTATGGTTTCTTTAAGCCAGCCTTAATTAATTTACTCACTTCCTCAACGCTCGGTCACTTCCCTGAGGACCTGACACCTGGGTTTCAAATGTCCCTGTTTGCTGAGCACCACAACCCTCTGAGCTGTTCATCTTCCCCCTGCCACCACCCTGGGGACCCTCTGTACCTGGAGGGGCTCGACGGGCTGGTGGCATTAATTGCAGGGCTGTTCATCAGCATTCCTGCACTGAGCACTGCAAGGGCTGCTCAGGGCTTCCACAGCCACCACATCCCACCCCCTCAAGGGATTTTGCTGCTTTTTGCAGCTTTGGAATGAAGGAAAGGCCAGGAAAATAATGGAACCAGCTGTAGAGTGAACCCTCTCCTGCTGCTGCTGCTAAATGAAATGGGTGCATGCCCATAGTCAACCAAACCAGGGGAAAAAGGATACAGCAAGGTTTAATGCTAAAACCAAACATTTCACTTTTTGCACAGCTTGGCTCACTGCATAATATTAATTCAGATAGTTTGCCTCCTCGTGCCTGTTCAAAACTTTTGCAGTTTATGTCTCTACAGCACTGCCATTACAGCATAGCAGCAAGACTGGCCCTCACCAATGCTTTTGGGAGCTTACATTACAATTTTATGACGAAGAAAAAAAGAAAACCCAACCAAAAACTAGTGGGATGATATGTGAGCTGGTCACACTGGAGGAGTGACCAGCTCAGGATATTTTGGGTGAAGAAACTGCAGAGAAGGGCCACAATGATCAATGCCAGGGGCTCGGCCAGGGCAGAGCCACATCTCTGGCTGAGATGGCAGGGCTGTCCCAGCTGAGACCATTCACTCAGAAAAGTCATCTCTGACCATAAAATGTATGGCAGAGGGCTTTTAAAGGCTTTGAAGGATCTATGAGCCTGAGGCAGAGGGAGCAGAAGAAGTTTCTCCTGAATGGAAAAAAATTGCTGAGTTCAGGAACCAGATTTATCTCATCAACCCTTATCACTTGTTCAAGCTAATCTTGCAAAACTGTGCCTGTTTCTGCAAATAATCAATTAAACCCAGTGTTGTATTTTCATTTTCACATTTGTTCCAGTTCATCAGGCTGTTTTGTCTACTAAATATTCCCTTTTCCAAAGGCCACATAGTCCAAATAAACTTGTAGAAAACAAGACTTGTAGAAAACAACACCTTTCTGAACCTTGTTACAAAATTGTCCATTAAAACAATCTGGCATTCCTTTCTCTGTTGTTCTTACTAATTTGATTCTCCATGTACTTTTTTTTTTCTTTCTCTTAGAAGGCTGTTCAGTGTGATTTCCAGTCATTTCTCTTGGGCTCATTAAAGTTCTGAAGGTTGCAAATTGCTTTTTTTCCCCACCTTGTTAATACATGAAGTGACTGCACCGGGTCAGAAATGTGTGACCACTCCTGCTTATGTTCAGCTTTTCACACTTGTTTTTCTGTTGAAGCATTTTACTGATCACTCGTCTTTCTTCTAACTTGATACAAAAGAAACATTTAAGCTTGTTACATTTTGTAAAAAAAAAGAAATGCAAACAAAAACAAACAAAGAAAAAAATAAGAGGTTGATTTTCTATTCAGAAAAAAAGAAAAAAGCTCTGATATACAATATGTAGAAGTCTTGCATCGTTACTGTAAACTTTCTAGTAGTGTAATAGGCACTGGTTATCAGTCAATAAAAATAAGAACTGTTATCGTTCTGATGTCCTGAATAATCCTGCTGAACTGAAAGCACAGATGTCACACCAGTTTTGTAGACCTCAACTATCAGATCTTAGCATTGTGCGTACATTTTTTTTCTAATATACAAACTATAGACTCTTTACACATAATAAAAAAGAAAAGTTAGGGGCTTAACAAATGTACAGTAGGACTCCGTGTGTGTGGCATACGAGTTAAAGTTTTGTTTGATTGCATTTTTAGATTTCCTTTGTTGTTTTTGTTTGCTGTGGAATTATGAAAAAGCTACCATGAACATTTCTTACCAAAGTCTTGTGTAGATGTTTTGTAGCTGTCTGCCTAACACATTATTATTATTATTATTATTTTGGAATAAAGACATCTTTACTATGAATTTTACATTTGTATGAGATTTTTTTCAACTAATATGATTATGCACACCAAAAAAACATTTATTAATATGAGTCTAGTCATGTTCTTATTTACATTTTACTCCTGTTCAAGGTAACAGGCTATCAGGAGTGAGTGGTTTTTCTAGAACCAGTTATTCTTTCTACTTGGAAGTTGTTTGCATCGAGGTCTTTGTCAAATAGTTCGTTGTTCTTTTGAAATCACAGGGTACCTTAGGAACATCACATAATGTATTTGTGTGTTACTCTCATGAGGCTTTTGTTGCTGTTGTCAGTTTTTAATAAAAGACTAAATATTTAAAAGAACCCATTTTAAAGCCTGTTGGTACATGAAAGGAAAAAATTTTTAAAAATAAGCTCTCAAAAAGTCTAAGATTTTGTGAAACTTTCAGCTGATCTTTTGTGCTACTAGAAAACTGTTTTGGGACACTGTGGGTCCAAGTGTGCCACTGATAATTACACAGAAATCATGGAGGTGAGGGGGGCCACACAGCAGTGCTGCTGCTCCAGAAATCCAATTGTCTGTGACATTTGCAGCCAGCTAAAAGTGACCTGGGTGTTCAAAAAAAAACTTCTGTCCTAAAACTAAAGTGTAACCAGGCTGAGGAGAACGTGGAGGTAGGAATTGAAATATGCTAAAAACCTAAACCTCTTGCTACCACGTTTAAGGCACTTAGTGTTCTTTGCTCCACATGCAAACCCATTTAATATTTTTATTGCAACACTTTCAACCATGGGGCTCAGCCACTTCATGTAGTGTTGTGCAAAACAAAGCAATTACAGGCTGCCTGAATGATATCGAGTTCTGCCTCCCCTGCTCTCCAAAAGACAGAACAGTTTATGCCGAAACTGATGGGCACATTACCTGCTCAGCAGGCAGTGACAGTCTTCACATGTGCTCTGGGTGTCTTAATGCACCTAAAATGTTAATGCTGGGAGCTCTGCATTCTCATCTTCTCCATTGAAGCCCTCAGGAGCCTCAGTTACTCTGCCATCAGTAATAAACTTGTGAGCACTAAGACAGGCGAGTCCTCCCTCTCTGTGTAAGCTCCATGTTTGCACAAGGAGCAGAAATTAAGCCTCTCTTAACTCACAGTTTGCTTCCTTTTCATGGCAGGGTATTTTGAGATCAGTCTTTTAAATTCTGTGTTTTATATACATTAAAAAAAAAAACAACCCAAGAGTCTTAAACCCTCGCCCACCAAGGCCCAAGTGGAAAAAGTACCCCAAAGCAGCTTGGTGTGTACCAAACCAGCTGGACCTAAACTGCCTTTGTATCTGAAAAGAGAGAGAGAGAGCACAAATGCATATAAAGAAAAAGAACAAAGAGGACACATGGATATGACACAGAACCTTTCCAAGCAATGCTTTCCTTCCCACTGATGCTGCCAAAAATATTGTGTTGTTGCAAGGACAATATACAGGAGTAGCCAGTGGCACCTCCACAAAATCTCCTTAAGTTACCTCCCCAGATACAACCAGTGAGGCTGGGGTTAGGATTTATACTTCTTTATGGGCATTGAGCCAAGGGAGCTGAGCCAACAGCTGATGAAAACATAAATAACAGATCCCACACTTTACTCTTAAACCTCGAGGTATTATATTACTTTGTCCACATCAGTCAGAAGTTAAAGGGAAAAAAAAAAGACGTTTTTTACTTACATTATCCTTAAGACCACTTAGGCAGTGAGGAAACCAAAGCAGTGTCTAGAAAACATGGAGCTAGATTACAAGTAAAAAATTTGAAAATGGTCCATGTCATGACTTCAAAGTGTGTAAAATGTTATGATTTTATACCCCTTAGATAAAAAGATACACAGAAAACAAGGTGCACAAGTATAGAAACAATGCTCCCAGTGCAAACAAGCAGCTCTACTTTTTAGAAGATCAAAACATTTGCACGCTCTCTCAAAAGTCTTCACTAAAGGAAAAGAAACATTTGTCTGCAAACATATAGTTCTATACTCTTTTTGTTACATGTTTCAACTTCCAGTTTATATGCACCTTAAGCGTCAGAAATGAGGATAAATATCTGTAAACGGAGCATTCCTGAAGTACACGGCAGTGCACGGAAAGGAATCAATGTATTCTCACACAAAGGCTTGAAATGTCTTTACTGGAACCTCATCTCGCAGAGAAACGAAATGACATCCCACTAGATGGCACTGGAAGCCAACGCAGACGGCTGCGTGTGGGTAAAAAAAAAAAAAATTAAAAAATAAAAAAAACCTAGCAAAGTCTCTTCCCAAGTAAGCAGCCGAGCCTGTGTGCGGAGTATCACTGTGGCAAGGGACTCCCAGGCTCTAACTCTGCATTTTTCTCTGTGTCTCTGCCCACTCCCTGCTAACACCGAGAGCATCACCCCTGCAGCCACGCCAGGCACCTCGCAGGGAGGCTGGAATCTTGTCCCAGCCTTCTTTAAACAGCCCCAGGAATGCTCGTGGGTGCAAATCAGATGGGAAGGGGTAAGAGGAGGCAGTGACATGAGCTACAGTAACACTCTGCTATTCTCTGCCCGAGAAGCCACACCTCTCGACTGCTCTTCCAGCCAGGCATCCTTACCTTCCCCTACAGGAAAAGGTGTTTTTATCAGTCTTTAGAAGCAGGAATCCTTCAGCCCAGGCAGTAACCACTTGGCTGGGAGAGAAGAAGCCCAGGATTTCAAACACTCCCGCAAGGGAGGCCAAGGAGAGCAGGTTTGAAGGCAGCCTCCCTGGGTTTTTGTGCCAGGGTGAAGGCACTGGTGACCCAGCTGAGCTGGGTGGGGCTGTAGCCAGGATTCCCGAGGGCTGGCAAGGAGGAAAACACACTGGCTGAACCCAGGGTTAGAATTACATATGGGGTTTTGAGGCCACTGTGACTCAGAAGTCACTTTGGGACCTTGTTTCTTCTCGGGCAAAGCTTCCTGTACTGAAGACAGCAAAGCCCCTGTTATAGTTGTGGGGGCATTATTTTATCCCCTGCTATTGTACAAAGATAAGCACTTTTGAGGTGGAAACGGTTTAGAACTGCTAAAAAAGCTGAATGACATGCTACAGCCTGTGCACAGAAATGCAGCCCCAGCCTTCTCCTGTTTAATTTGAGGGCAATGGGCAGCTCCATCACACAGTTCTCTTACCTACATGAAATCTCCTCCGTGCTCAGATAAAGTGTAGCTTACAGGTCTGGAAAGTTTCTTTTTTTCTTCTTGAAAAGCCTGTAGAAAGCACTGTGTTTGTGGAGAGCCATCCAAGAGGAGTTACTGCATCACGTGCAGTGATCCCCACACCATTAACAACTAGCAAAGTGAAGTTTGCCATTTATCATAAATAATGCAAAAATAAGAAAATCAGCAATGTTTGTTTCATCCAAGCCACGTCCAGAGCCATGTCCTAAGTGATGCAGGCAGCATCAATTCCCTGCCCTCCTGTCAGCAGGGCTTGCAGCACATGCTATGATGCATTCCATCCAAAACTTTCCAGCTGAAACCAAACCATACTGGTCCAAAGGCAGGGCTGTGTCCCAGCAGGGATTTCAGGCTCAGGACAAGTGCTCATGCGGTGTTCCCTGAAAGTTTTGTAGCTCTGAATCAGAAAAGGGAAAATAAACCTTAAAAAACTAATCTTTTGGGGGGGTTAAACAAAACTTAAAGACTTCATATGCGAGTACCGATTTAGAAACATATTTGCTGCAGCTGAATTTAAAAAGTTTAAATGTATTATTTCATTTCGCATGAGCTAACTATTTCAAAACAGCTTTTTCTCTTTATTCACATTAAAGTACATTCTAAAATTAGAACCATTTTACAAGTCAAGAAGACAACAGCCTTGTCTATTTTGATGTAATTTGAAGAAGGTTTCGGCATGAGTCATGTAACAAAGCAGAACATTTCAAGCTCTTTATCAAAAAAGGATAAATTATTAAATATTATTTTTTTCTAATTTTGCCAATCAGGAAAAAAAAATCACAATTTCAATTTTCAGTAAGAGCAACAGGTATTCATATTAGTCTAAGTACCTGTTGACAAACTAGTTCTAATTTGTAAAAGACACTGCTCTGCTAATTAAGGTACAAATTTTCACTGGTGAATACAACACACAGTACTCAAAAAATACTCCTAACATTTTTATTTTAAGAACTATAAAAAAGCTGATTTCCTCATTTTAGAGTTTAAAATATAAAATATAACTGCCAGCCAACTTAATATTCCTTTAAAAGAATAGATTTCTCACCAAGATTTCATTTTTTTTATATTTAGATTGTTAGCTGAAAATTTATGGTATGCACTGGCTTACAGAGCATCCTGCCTGCCACATTTCAAGACGGGCAATGCTGTTGAAGCAGTAATTTGGGAGCAGAGCTGTGCTTCTATCGTCTTTTGTGGCTGTAGGAATAACAGGACACCTAGGAAGCAAGTTTGCTTCCTTTTGTATTGCTAGAAAATGAAGTGCTGCGTTTATCCTAAAGTGCTGTTAAAAAAACCCCACAAACAGGTCTGGAGCTTGGTGTTTCTGTTTTCTATAATTTTAAGTATATTCATAATTAATAGTTTGCAGTCCTGAAGAAGTTTGCTCTCAGACGAACTTTTTAGAGCTTTGCATTTCTGTGGTGACCAAAACCAGAACGCCTCCTCTAAGTGGGGGCAACTCAGTTATACCTGCCAAGATGCCCCATTTTTGTGTTTAATTCATTCCAGGAAAAATTAATTCCAATGAATATCTTGAATTCCTTGAATGAACAGCTTGAAGGTGTTTCCAGAAGAGAGAAGTGCGGACAAACCCCACGACCTGTGTCCCGCCCAGCTGGACCGCTCCGAGCCGCTCCCGTCTGCAGGCGGCGGCAAGAGAGCGCTTCCAGCTCGGGATGCTCCGCTCCTCCCCAGCCTCCCACGCTCCCGCAGAGGCTCCGGCAGTGCTGGGAGATGAACAGCAGCAGGCAGAGCTCCCCGTGGAACAGCAGAGCCCTTTGGGCATCGATGTTTTTGGGCTCGCCCACACAACCCCGGAGCCGCCGCGCCCGGGGAGCAGCGAGCGGCTCGGACGGTGCCAAAGCTGATGGGGCTGGAGGCGGGTCAGCCCTTCAGATTCCTACTGATCCTAGCTCCAACCTGGAACTGACTGCTTACACATCCTAAAATGCCACCATCTCTGGGAGCGAGGTTTCTCTTTTAATTAAGGCAGCACTCCGGTGCAAAGTCACTTTGGCTGATCATAGACCCGAAAAAGAACCCGAACTGTTAAAACCATCAGTGTTGTCGTGCTTAAGCTTTAGGTACGTGACCCACAGAACATCCCTGCGACAACAATTCAGGCATCTGAAACCTCTTGCTGAGTATTTTGGAAGAGCCAGGCCCCTCAGAACCGATCCCAGAAATAACAGCAGGGAACTGACTGCTCAGCCCTCAGTTTCCAAACTGCTCCTTTAGCTCTGTTGTGTCCCCTGAGCTGCTTCTGCTGGCACCAAGGGATTATGTTGGAGTGATTGAAAATGGGTAACAGAACTACAAAAAAGCCACAGCAAAGCACAGGCTCAGCAGAGCAAACTTTGCTTGTGATACAACAAAACCTGTTCCCTGTTCCCTCCCCTCAAATCCAGTAAAACCAGAATGTTACAAAAGCAAGAACTAGGTTGCTATGACTACTATAAATTAACATCAGCATCCTCTCCCTAACACTTTTCCTCTTAAAAATCTAGTTTCTGATCATATGAGTATTAATCTAAATTTTTCTATCATGGTACCAATTTAAAAGTATGTAGGATTGTTCAGGTATTTCAATGATTTATTTAAGAGAACATAGAAACATAGAATTGTTTATGTTGCAAAAGGTCTCCCAGATCATCAGGTATTGCTTTGCTCACAATTAATTTTGCTCACAACCACATATTGTAGCAGGGATTTGGGATTTAGCAGGGAGAAATCATTTGTAAAGGTTTGATAACAATTTCTTTTCCCACTTTTGTTGCCTGTTGGGGAGTGGGTTGGATCAGGCATTGTTCTGTGATATGTAGATTATGTAATAGGTCTTTGCACCATTCTTTTCACTGTGTATTTCTTCAGTGTAATAATAATAATAACAATATGTGAAAACCACTGCAAAAAGGATCCTTCCCTGTAGAAAAGAAAAGTGAATTGGTCATACCATCTCCCCAAAACAGGGTTAAGGTTATACCTGTTTGGAATCCTATTAGTAAATTGCATTACATTATCTCTGTTTGCTACAGTGGAATTGCAAATTAACCCCCTTTAAAAGTGGGTCAGCTCACATCACCTAAAAGATCAGCACTGTGTGATCAATCTTAACATCGTTATCAAGTAATCTGCAGAGAAGTGCCTGGCAGACAATGCACTTTGACTCCCTGCTCGGGGCTCCTGCCCTGTGATTAATGGTTGTGCTATTCCCCATTTGAGCCCTGATAAGTTACACCTGTCCACCACTTAGGCAGACTGCACCTGGAATTCATGGAAGCACTAAAAATCATCAAAAACCAAGGAACAAAAGAGGAAAAATGTTCTCAGTACTTACAGGAAAAGTTGCTGGAAGTTCACATTTCAGTCTCACTCTCTGACAACCGTATCCTTTCCAGTGCTTCCAATGTAATGTTTTCCAGATATGCACAATACTTTTCACATGTACAACTCTCAATTTATGTTTACCATTAAAGGAGATTTTTGCTATTATATTATTATCCAATTAGCCCAAAGAGCAAAATCTATTGTCTAAAGATCAGACTAAGTCAGGCTGCAGTCATCCAAGCACAGGCTGGTACATCTGTGTGATGTATGGACAGTGGGTATTTGTGTGGTACTGTTTACTGAAACCATGAATTTTTGCCCCATAATATTTTCTCGAGAGGCTGCTGGCTGAATCACTGTTGATTTACTGCCATATGTGAACCATCTCTTTTGACTGCTGCCAGTGCTGCAGTTCCTCTTGACTCAGAAGGGCAGCAGCAGGCTCCCAGCTGCTCAACATCTCTCTCTGCCCTTTAGATGGGGTTGGTACATGACTCTGGCTTCATCTCGGATTAAATGCAGCTGTGAATATCATTAATGATTAACATAATTATGACATAGTCCATCAGCTTGTTGTTTCACACCATGAAATGCTGGGTAGATAAAAAGGCTTAATGGCCTTAACACCTCCTTGGTTTTGACCATCCACAGCACCTGCTCCAGCATTTTGTGGGGTTGAATTGGGCCGTGGGCACCACTTGGGCTTAAAATGGAAGCAAAAATTGAGGGGCTGCACTTTACTGCCCTGGAGCAGAGGCAAATTGGGGCAGTACCAATAGTCTTGAACTGGTGTTGCCACAGGACACCTTGCTATGGCTTCAGCAACATCATGCAGAGGAAGAATCATAAAAATGCAAAATACAACTTCCATATTAACAAAAACCCAGAGCTGTTTGTTCCATCTACTCCAGCCTTTGTAATAACAATGAACAACGCAAGGACAGGAACAGGGAGTAGTTTTACCTCATAATTAAATTCTGAGGCATTATATTGTTATGCACAGCTGCAATTTGCCTTGGTTTATTTTCCTGACAGAGATTATTTCCGGATATTTTTTTCCAAACAGCTCACTGGCTGGTGGTGCTGTGCATTGGCGTTTTACAACTACAGCCACACAGAGGGCAGAAGAGCCTACACATTCCCTGTTCTCCAAAAAGCCCTTTTAAAGTAAAGAACGTAACTGTTCAGAACTGGAAAAATATTTCCTCCAAAATCTTACCAAGAAAAATAATGGCTGAGTGCTTTCAAAGTAATTTTGGTGTTTTCTCAGACCACACTTGGGTTAATGCTCATAACTTAGTTCAGTACTTTTCCTCCGTGAGTCTATGGAAGCCAAACTGCCCAGTGACTTCAGCAAGATTTCAGTGTCTAAGAGGAAATAAAGACCATTTCTTGGACCTTCTTTGCTCTTCAGAAACTCTTCAGGATCCTCTCTTATTGTTTTTGGTTTTAATATTTAAAGAAATGTTTATCAATCTCTCTGGAAGCCCTATAAAACAGTGTATATCTGGCTGCAAAAAAAAAGTCAGCAGAAATCATGTAGAAACATAACATTCACATGGCTGATACTTCACTTTTCAACAATTTCATAATTCCTTATCTCTCCAAGTTACACATTTCCCACAGCCAAGAGATGACTAAAATGATTTAACTGAATTTCACAACTTTGCAGATAATAACCGAGAACAGCAGGCAAAATCACAGCAAAAAAACCTAAACCTTCCCCTCCCCAACAGGACTTTATCTCAGCAGCTTGCTTCACAAAACAAACAACCTTCCCAGCACGAAAAACCAGTGTGAATCTTGTGATTTTTAAACTGAAGTATATGAGGGGTTTGTTTTGCTCATCTAAATCCACTTCAATGGTTTTTATGAAACACAAGTGTCCCGTGAAAAGTTCTCTCTGCAACATGGAATGGACTTTGCCTTGTACATGCTAGAAAAGGGGATTTCTAAATGCAGAGAGCTGGCTCCACAGGCTTTATTCACAATCATTTGGAGGTAAAACATTCAGAAATACCCTTCCCCTCCCATGGAGTGGTGGCTCTCATCAGACCCAAGCAAGTCCTTGCAGGAGGAATGGAAGGAACCGCACGTTGTACTGGCAAAAACAGAGGGGCAGGAAATCCAAGGACAAAACACATGGAGGAGGTTCAGCTTCCCGACCTGCCCTCCCCAGGACTGAGGAAAAGGGCTGGGACTACTACAAATGTCCAGATGGAGGAGGGAGAAGCTTCCACGGAGTGAGGAGCGAGACTCCCTCATCCCAGCCCTCTCTGGAGCCTTCTGCTGAGCCCAGGATTTGAACCGTCTGTGCTACATCCCCACTGTAATAACCTAATATTTTAGTTGGCCACAAAGTTGGAAACAAGCAACAAAAGGGATGAAGTGTAACAAAAGCCAAAGAAGTGACAAAACAAATTAAACAGCTGGAGAAAACAGAGCAAGCGCATAATAAATATCATTTTAATATCTCCTTGCACCAGTGATTTGACAGGCTAAACCGAGGATGACTCAGATATTTTTCAAAAATTTTAAAAACCGAGCTGTTACTCACAAATCACTTGATTTTATTTTTCTGGAGATCCTTTGGTTTTTTCATGTTGTGTACACACTTCATACAGGGATGGCTGTATTTTACACAGAAGCACAACAACAGTGCCAATCCTTCCCATAATCTGCTTCTATACCATGGCCAGTTTTGGTGGCTACAAGAAGAATTTTCATAATATAACTTTTAGTTTGTAGCTGCTGGGGGTTTCTTGGGGGGAAAAGGGTTATTTCTTTAACATTTTTCCAAGAGAGGATGAGAGTCAGGAGAGCTTATTGTTCATCTCTTATATTCCCCTCCTTCTCCTGCCCCAGGACATTTCATTGTCAGTGTTGGACACTTGATTTTTTTCTTGTTCTTGTTTGGGGTTTTTTTGGTTGGTTGGTTGTTTTTTTGTTTGGTTTGACAGTTTATAGGCTCCTTAACTTTAACATCACCATGAGGTAAAAGAAAGTTTTGGCCTCATGGCATAACTCTGCTGACTCCAGTGGAAGACCAGAAAAGATCAATCTGTTCTACAGCATTCTTTAAAAAAACAAAAAATTAAAATACCACATAGTTTTTATATGAGTAGTAAATGCAAAAAACCATAAAAAACCCATGCAACCGAATTGTAAAAGCAGGAATTCTGTAAAACCCCGTGAATCCTGATACGGGCTGTAATTCTTGGGTGAATCAGGTACAGCTTTTTTTTTTGCCTGGGATTTCAAAAATCCTACTTTCATTTGGATCCCCCTAGGGCAACAGAAATACTTTTTATTCTCCTCTGGCTAAACTGTTTATGCTTGTCTCAGTTCCCAGAGCTACAGAGTTCAAAAAGTGGATCTTCTTCATTAAAAATGAACAGGAATTCTCTGCAATACTCTGCTTTTCCCTCAGAATAAAACCAGGAGAGGGCTGCTACTTCACATGAGCTGATTCTGCTTTGAGCACCCTGGGCTAGTGGAAGGTGTCCCTGCCCATGGCAGCAGGGGTGGAAAAAGGTGAATTTTAAGGTCTTTTCTAATCCAAGCCTTTCTATGATTCCACTAAGAATTAGAGAACTGATACGTTACATCCATTTCTGTCTTTTGCCAGCTCTGCCAGTCTTTATTTTGACCCTTTGTATATTGTAAACATGTTAAATTGTGAGCAAATATGAATAATTTAATGGCAAAATACTACAAAATCAGCCATTCCAAAGAAAATGTGAAGTGGAAAGAAGAAACTCATCCATCCTAGGAAGCACTGGAGAGGTGAGAGTCTGTGGAAGGAGGTGGTGGAGATGTTCTGCTTTTAGATGATGGAACCATAACAAAAAGTCAGCTTTTCAGGCCACCCACTCCTTGGCTCTGACCTCCCCTGTCTGACATCAACCCACATCTATGTCAGGATACATTTTTAAGCTCTCCTAGAATGATGTCATGCAATGATCAAACCACTTTAAATATGGTTCTTGTCGTCACCAATGAAACAAAATTAGCTTTTATACCAGACAAGAGCTTTTAACCCAGCCAGTGACGTGATCAGAGGGGAAAGGGCTTTAACAAGGAGGGAATAAATCTTGGGCTCTTCAAATGCAACAAAGGTTTAAGTGCAAAGCTTGAGTGCCTTAAAAGATGAACCACAACTTACACATTACTAGAAAAAGAGCTGGGAGAAGGGAGAATTCTTTTCACAAAGCAGTATCAGTGTGGAGACAGTAGAACTCTGAAAAAAGTTGTGGGGAAGCACTACAGAAATAATTCATAGTTCTACCACACAAAAGGTAGATAAGTTATTCTTCTGGTGCCTTAAATCCTAGATAAAGCTTGATTCTATCCATTTGTCTCCTGGCATATTCAGGCAGCAGTGGGTTCATCTACTTTGCTTTCCATCACTTACAGCAAAATTTTCTCCTCTCGCAAAGAATTCAAGTGCTGCGAGGGCAGGGGAGGAGAAGGGAAGGATTATGCTAAAGGGAATATACAAAGTTATAAAGATTTTATTTTCATATCCATGTAAGAGCATAAAACAAGCATTGGAAAATAACAGAAACCGAACCACAGCTGCTTTATATATACATTCTGGTGTTGTTTCTCCTGTGAGAGTGGTCCTGATGTATTCCTCATCTGCTCCACAGATCATTTTAATTAAAGCATTAATAGATTTCAGGCTTTCAAAGCCAGAGTATCTATATACATCCTCTGTCAGAGTCTGTATCTCCCCTCACACTCTCCCATATGTTTTGCTCAGTCTATTATTGAATTAATCAAACACGGCAGCCTCTCCTAATGGCTTGTCTTAATCAGCTGCATCCATCACGGCGCGGGCAGGGCCGGTGAGCCCTGCCACAGCTACACGGGCTGAGCTCAGCTGAGCTGTCCCCCTGTCCCCACCTTCACCCTGGGCTGCCACAGCCACCAGCTCCTCCTTGTCACCTGCAGAAGGCACAGCTGCAGGCCCTGCCAGGCTGTGGCACCGTCCTGCCGGTGATGCTGATGCCATGATGATCTTTTGCCTTTTCTTTTACACCTCTTTTGTATGCCTTTGTGGCCTTTTGTGTTCTTGGTGTTTCTTTTTAGCCTACATTCCTAGACTTGGTGTTTTGTTGAGTCAGGAGACTGAACATCTTGGAGGCCTCAGACACCAAGGTCCTCTCTGGAACAC
>VZRO01003719.1:194721-221330 GCA_013397915.1 Daphoenositta chrysoptera
GAGGCCAGAAAGCCCTGAGCTATCCTGAGAAACCAAGGTCTTCCTTAGCACACAGCCTGTAAACTGAGATAAGCCCATCCAGGGGGGAATTCCTCAGGATGGGGGGTTCACTCGAGCCTCTCATTGGGGAATCTTTGATAGCTATGTTAATTTGTAAGGTTTATAAACTGTATACACCATCTATCATGTGTGTGCATTTCAGCACATTCCACCTGGAAGTGGTGCACCTGAAAGATCCTTAAATAAATACCCAGGTAAAAACCTCTTTCCCCCCATCTCTGGGGGGAGAGACCGGGGAAAGATCAGGAAAGATCTTTCCCCTTTTAAGACTGGGGAAAGGCAACACCAGCTCTGGTGTAATAATGGCAGAAATTGCACGTTTGCCAAATCCAAAAAAGTGGATTTTGTAGCTGTCAAAAACTACCCAGCTACTCTGTCATGTTTCCCCAGCTGTTCCAAGGAAGTTGTATTTTCTCTCTAACACTGAAATAGCTCTTGCAGTGCTACAGAAAAACATGCTCAGATGATTATTTTCATATTTTCAAGTACACAGGAATCCTCACATTCCACACATTTCCCCCAGTTCTGACGCAATTGGATTTTGGTAGGTGATTCATACAACATTGGCTTCAGCTTAACCCCTTTGAGTGCATCCATCATTTTGGTCAGGATCATAAGTGATGGTGCCTCTCAAAAACTAAATAACATACTTGAGTGAAATACTGATCTGTTATGTACATGTTTTCCATCTGAATAGCTTCACCTAATAACTCATGAAAGCCTTTAGCAGAGGAAAATGATGAGATTAAACATGATGCTTTTTGATACACTTGCTCCCTTCCATCTCAGAAGAACAGTATTAGCTAAAGCCATTCATTTTGTCTAAAGGGATCTCTATAATGCTTCATCTGCTAAACAATTTCATTAAATTCTCCATCCCTGGTAGAAATGAGGTGCAATTTAAAGCAGCCAGGGATTTTAGCTGCCCTTATCACTACAGGGGGGCAGCAAATCCATATTTATTCAGTCTAACATCAATGAGATGATCTGTATGTTACAGGACCTCCCAGGATGTGACTCATGAGGCTGGACTAGTGAAGAACAAAGTGGTGTCCTCTCACCATTGCCATTTGTCACAGCATTTGTGGAATGCTGGTACCAGACAAATACTGATAATAGTCAGCAATTATTACAATAATCACCAATTATTACAGCTGTATAAATGAAAAATAATTTCAAACAAACAGGCCCATGTCACCACCGAATCTCAAGCCCCATAGCACTCTATGCTCTTTAACAGACACTGGTTTCAGAAGGCTGGAGAACAGATGAGGCAGCTTTCATCACACCAAGCAAATTAGGGAATACTTTTCCTGCCAAACTGAGAACGCGGAGGTGGAAATCTCTCTGCTGTGGCACGAGCATCCAGAATTCTGGCATTTCCAACTCTTTCAGAAGTTGATTTGCTTTGAAAAAGTATGTTATAATGTTGTGTAAGGAAGGCTCAGGAGGTACTTGCTGATGGTTTTGAAGACAGTGTTAAATGTTATGCCTTCCATAGACAACATAGGAGACACAAGTAACTCTCCCTCCAAAAATCATGGTGTGCTGTGCACACAACACAAGTTAAATTTCACTTGACTGGGAAGATACTGCATCCTTCAGCTCATAGAGCAGCAGGAAACAATGTGTTCTGGAAAAAAAAATTTTTTTTGGAAATCCAAGTGTCTGCCTTGCATAGAATGGGTTCAACATACACAGGTATTGGCCTTACGAGAGCCACAGGCAGGATTGCACAAAGCAGAGGCATTTTTGGAGGCAAAACAGTTCACACTCCACTCAGAACACCCAATCACTCATCCAGCCCTTTTACCCAGCTTATTTTCCTGGTGTTCTGCATGCCCCACTTTGGGAGGCAGACGAGGGATCAGGTCCCCACAAGGAGGCTGCTGGATAAGGAAACCTGCTGAAGCAGAGCAGCTGTGGGTCAGAGTGATGCCATGATGATTTTTTGCCTTTTCTTTTATACCCCTTTAATATAATTTTTCTATATTCTTAGTGCTTCTAGCCCACATTCTTAGATTTAAAGTTTTGCTAAGCCCAGAGCCCGAACCCCTTGGCAGCCTGGCAGTGAGGGGTCAGAGAGCCCCAGACACCAAGGGCCTCTCCAGAACACATCCTGTACCCTGAGCTGGGCCCAGCCAGGGGAAGGTTCCTGGGGCTCCCTGGAGCCTCTCCCTGGGGAATCTTTGCTGGATGTGCTCATTTGTGAGGCCCAGGATGTGATCCCGAGTGCCCGTGGGTGTGCATTCCGTGTGCTCTGGGGCATTGCCCCTGCCTGTGCTGCACCTGAGGGGCCTGCAATAAATACCAGGGAAAAATCCCTTTTTCCCTTCTAACCGTGTTTGGCTCTTCGTTTTAAGACCAGGGAAAGGCATCAAGAGGAGGGAAAAAAGAACTGTGCTCCGTGGTTATAATCCCCTGCAGGGTCTAGGGCTCTTAAAATATTCTCATATCATTGCTGCAGGGCCTGTTTTGGTTTTGGGGTTTTTTTCCCTTTCTCTCTGTAAATCAAATGCATGTTTTCATTTCTGCTTCCAGTTTGAAGTACACAGAAAGTTTTCATGATGCCCACACAAACGTTTGCATGCTGAATATTTAAATACAGGAGCGGTATCCACATCAGTTGTTACAGCAAATCATGCCCTCAGGAGGATGCACAACACTTTAGCAACCAGCAAACAAAGTTTCAGCCCAGTGAAGTTTCATAAAGGATGGAAATGCCACACTGGATCAGACAGTAGCTTAATTCTAGTGAGTAGGATTTAACCAACTCCTCTATCAGTCAGACCTGCCTCAAGGAGAGCCCCCAGATCTTCAGCAGCACCCCGACTGAAGCAACCCTCTTCCATCCATCCCTAGACAAAGGGCCCTCTGGTTTGAAATGCAATGTGGCTACACAACTGAGCATTTAATGACCCCAGAAAGCTTTTGAAGGGGCTACAGATAAACAATTCCAAACAGGGATTGGCTGTGGAAGCTTCTGTTTGTTTCTCAGTAGCTGACTACAGCTGGTAAAAAGTAGGTTTGGGAGGCAGGGGGTTATTCCTGAAATAACAGAATAAGGAAGTCTTTAGAAAAGCTGAAGACACAACAACAGAAAAAATATTCTGAAAATACTGAAAATAAAAGAGTTCAAGGAAAGGGGAACAACAAGAAAGGTGCTATGCATTTGCACACACATTTTCTGTTTTGAAACCCTCAATCTGGAGAGAAAAAACTACTCTCAAAAAATAGTGGTCACCGTGGCTCCTGGCCTGATTTTTAAGATGCTGGCTGGAGGTCAGCTTTAAGCAGGGCACCGTGACACCCAGAGCTCCAGCCAACAGACATTCCCACTGCAACTCAGCGGAATCAATTTTTTTAGTTTCATGCAACGTGTGTAATATATTATGATATAATTTTCCATCTGCAACACTTCTGAAGCATTATTTTCTGAAATATAACTCTCCTGTATTTAATATCTATCTAGGATCACTCTCTCTTTCCTCATACACATCATCTTGCAGAATGAGTCTCAGAATCGAATTCTGATCTCAGTATGGGTATATAGAACAGAGATGCTGTTTGAGAATATAAGAGAGGCTCCTACTGTAGTTCTACAAGCTCTTTCATATCGGTGCCTTTCAATCAGAAAAACGACAGAACTTTTCTTTTCCAGATGCTCTTCAGCTGCTGACACCGTGACAGACATTGAACAGCACACCCTTTTTCCCTCAGATCCCGTATCCTGAACCTGTACCTGAGGTCTGACACTGTTAGCACACACCTTTCAAGCAAGGATGAACCCCCAACACACACGGGGTCTCAAAGCCAGGTACATGTTCCCAGTCCTACACCAGGCAACAAGGGCCACACAAAGCTCTTTCACTCAGCAGTATTTTCTCTCTTGTCGCTGAAAGCTTTCAGACCCCCATTCATCCCCCCTCAGCAGACCCCACAAGTGACCTACCTTAGAAGACACAGGCTGTGTGAACAGTGAGCCAGGAAACACAGGACTGTCCAGGCATGAGCCAGGTCACCTTCTGAAATCAGCTGATTCACACTCCGAGATCCCCGGCCGCAGCTGAAGCAGCCCTGGAATGAGAAATGTTCTGCCAAAGGTCACCGAGCCACCAGAGGTGCCCTTTTGCACCAGCCTCTGAGCCTGCATCCCTCTGCCCAGCTCCTCACTGCATCTTTTCTTCTGCTCTCCTTACGTTTAACCTCTTCTTCCCTTTGACCGTCTTCTACTTTATTCCATGAGCCACCCTGCCCCATTCCCCAGGTTTCCGCGTCTGTGTCTGTTGAGGGGTGAAAACACCCCTAAAACATCAGGATCTTACACTGTAAATCAGGATAACCTGTCCTTCTGTCTTCCAAGTGGTGTGGTGTATTTTCCTGTACCAGATTTAGTTACATACATAAGATTGTTACATATGTTTAGTGTAGTACAATAATGAAACTCCTGTCTCCTTTAGTAATGTCTCTTCCACTCACTCTTTCTGCTTTGCTTCCCACCGTGCTCCCTCTAGGTGGAGGAAGGAAACTGTTTTGGGGATTGTTTTCCCCCTTAGAGAAATCCAGATTCCACCTGTCATTTTTTGACAGGTACTTAAGATAGCAGAATTTATATCAGTCAAAATTTAACAAGAATTCAAACTTTCTTATGTGAAAGAACCCCATGTAAATGGAAGCCTATCACAAAAATCTTCAGTGCAGTAGGATTCCCACATTTTAAACACTGAATATTTCCTGAAGGGGGAAAGCTTTTCTCTCTATGATCAGAACTCACAGAAATTGTTGAACCTACAGAAATGAAGCACGGAGCCACTAAAACACTTCATTATTCCTTCTGAGCACTGTTCAAATACCAGTATTTACCTCTGAGGCTGTAACAAAATTACATGTTTCTGCTCTGGCTGGAAAAGCCTTCCAGAGTCAATATTCATATTGCTGTGGGGAAACACATTTAATCTCTACATAAGCTCTCTATAATTTTATTATTATTATTTATAAGACAATACATTGGGTAAATAGCAGCAGCTCCATCTATGTGCGGTGTTAACAGGAAGGTTTCAGAGAGCAGCAATTTGTAAATCAGCCTTTTGAAAATGCAGGTAGGGACCCAGCAGGCTCCCACTGCACTGAGCAGATCTGCAGAGCCCCTGAGATCACCCTTTGAACCCCCTCCCCAAGTTCCACACCAGCCCGTGGGCTTAGCACCAAGCTGTCCCTTCTCTCCAGCTCATCCACATCGTTTTCACTGAATTAAATATTATCTCCAAGCCAGAACAGGAGGGGTTTTAATTTAGGCGCCGCACAAACACAGAGCTGGAAGGAAATGCACTTCTCAGAGGAGTGTAATTATCTAGACCAACAAACTTGGGAAAGAACTGGAGGGAAGAGTGGTGCCACACAATGCATTCACACAGATGTACGAGGGTGAAGTGAGCCAGTGGCTTTACAGACTTCTTGACAGAAAACACTGATTTATTGACTACTTCTGATGGTGATATCATACTAATCACACTCTTTTTCTCCAATTAAAGGTTTTATATTCCAATAACATTGTACTCATAAGTAAAAAAGAAAAAAAAAGGGATAGAAAATTAAGGCCAGCCTGCTTGGAATGTACAAGAAGATAAGCGTTCATTAGAGCAATTTCATATAGTGGGAGTTATTAATTTGGCAATTCAATTGCTCAATGGCTGTGTCGTTAAAAATCAGGTGATTATAATGAAACAAATACTCTCAGTTGTGGAGTTAGACAATGAAACAGCCCTAAAGTGGAAAAACAGAATTATAATGTTTATATTTTCCTCAAATTTCTGCTATAAAGTCAGTGCATAGACTAAATTTTGGCAGCAATTTCTTCTTTTATATCTGTGTCCCACATGCCTGCCTTCATTTTTTATTATTACTATTAAAATTACATTATAAAAAGGACAGAGGAGAAATTAAGCTGGAAAATTTGATGAAGTATAAACTATATATTTTTGCTTTCAATGTCTTATCCTCTTTAAAATTAAGCTCTCCCATTAAACTAGCAGTGGCCTGTCACTGAATTGACTTAGAATAATAAAAATATACAGAGGAGCCATATCTGCTTAATTATCACCCTTTCCAAAAAGCAACCATGCTAAATTTAAAGAGCAATAAAACTTCAGCAGGCTTGGCCCCCATACTTAGAGGCTTAATAACCCCTCATCCATGAGGGATTTTTTTCCTGCTGTAGTGTCTCAGAGCCACTCTGTTTTGGAGACCCTTCTTTCTTTTCAGATGTGACAAAAAGTTAGAAAGCCCCAAAAGTTCAATGCACTTTCTAACCATGCCAGGTGGTGTAATAAAATAAACTACCCATCATAAAATCACTTAGGTAGGGAAAGACCTTCAAATCCTCAAGTCCAACCAAAAATCTGACCCATCCCTACAGCCCTCCCTGCTCCTGGATCCTTAGGCAATATCTGCAACAGAAATATGCTTAAGTTTTGCTATTCCACAGTTTTATTCTCTACTGATAAAGTGAAAGAACAGGAAATACACTTTTAAATTCCAGGTTAAAATGAAAGAAATCTGAAACAAACGGTTGCTTTTTCTCACATATACAAGGGATTTCAAAATAAACCTAATGAAGAAGCTGAAGGAGCAGGTGCCCTGGGAAAAAGGCAACAACTGGGTGTGAAAGTTTGAGAAAGGAAGATCGGTACAGCGATTGTTTCATGGTTTTCTTCTTAAAATGTTACAGGAACTCTGAGAAGTTATCTGCTGGACACAATAATTCATTCTTCTAGCAGCCGACCATTATTTAAATTCACAGTGTTTTTCCATTACCATATGGCAGGCAACTGAGGACATAATGTAATAAAAAGTTTTTAAAATAAGGGAGTTTCCTATGAAAATCTGAAAGAGAATATCAGATTATATAAACAACGTTAAAAACTATTGTATTTTAAATTATCTATACTTTTAATAAAAATTATAACCTTAATCTAGCTAAGATTTGAACAAAACTAATACAAAAAGCAGATATATTTACCATCCTTTACAACCACATTTGTCTGCTTCTTTTCTTATGGAATAGGGACATATTCATCCAGTTTACAAATGCAAAATTTCAAGGAAAACTACTTCAAGACCAAAGAGTAGAAGTCCTGGATTCTTGACTTAATTTAGCCCATATCTACTGGTAAAAGGGCAAAAGGAGGGGGTCGCTGTAGTAAAATAACAACCCTGCTATAAAGTAGCAGCAATCTGTTTTGGGTTGGTAATTCTCTTTATGAATATATAGAGCATAAACTGAATAGCTGAGAAGAAATTAAAATCTTGTATGAACCAAAAGGATTTGGATCATACCTCCATATTTTTGTCAAATGATAATTGAACCAGTTTCTGAAGGCTGGAAGAGCAGAGGGAAACACATATGCTGAACAATCCCTGAGACAAAGGAAGCTAAACTCAGATTACTTCAATTTTCTGAAAGGTTTCAGCAAAGGTTATACAGGATTTCAAACATAGAAAGTAAATAGGAAAAGAACTGGCATTACTGCTGGCATTTCTAGCATTTACTAATTTGGGTATGTAAACACTGGGAAATCTCTGCATAGTTTCACTATTTAAATCCATTGATGGAAGGTGCATTGACATTTTTGGTCAGTCAATTTGCTTTCAGTTCAGAAATAAGGTTTCTTCAAATTCTGCTAAGAACTGCAAGGGAAAAAATGGAGGAAGAACAGATGATTTGTGATTCTGCCTTCTGTTAAGATGGATGATTTTTTTTCCTACTCTGTCAAGGAGAAAGAGAAGAAGATAATGGTTAGAGCACAGTGCAGTGATGCAGTGCTGAGGTTATTTTTCTAGTTTTTTGTTTGTTTGTTTTTTTGTTTTTGAGCCTTGAACAGGTCACTATTGTGGTATAGCTCAGATACTCTTCATTCCCATTTGGAAAGTCTTAAGTAGGACACCCAAATACAAGAGAGCTCTTGGAATAAGAACTCCAAAACCCCAAAATATATTTGTTTGTTACATCATTTGTAAAGGCAATAGCTCACAATACATGAAAACAAAGTGAAACTAAAATTCCCTTGATGCTAAGGAAAACCAGGCAATGTTCTACTCATTTATTTAAAAAAAAACAACAAAATACAAAACCTATCAAAACCTATTATTCATACAGAATGAGGCAAATTTTGTGAAATTTGGAGATCAGTTGTGTCAGTAATGCAGAGCTTATTGTCTTTCCATCTCATAGTTTAAAAGGGTCACTTATATGAATTTCTTTGATCTCTGTAGATTGTTGGTCTTTCTGTCAGAGCCTATTGGAAATTTTGCTGATGAGATAATTGTAAAATTAATAGATTCAACATGAAACTTGATTAAAACCAGGCCACTTGGTTTCAAGAGCAGAAACAATAAATACTCAGTTGCCTTGCTGGAATTAATCTAATTTGAGGGGGGATATTTTGTATAAAGACTGTATCAACTAAACTCAGGAAATTCTCTTTGGTTCACACAAGGAAATTTCCTTTTAATGAACCCATGAGGGTCTGGACTGGAGGAAAAGCCCCAAGGAAACAGGGCATCTGGGAAAATATAATTTTCAGGCTTTTTGTTACCACCCAGACCACTCTGTATATGTGCATTTTCAGAGAATGGAACAAAGCGTGAATTTTTGTTTCTGGAAAAAAAAAAAAAATCAAAAGATTAAAGTAACCCCCACCACTTTCAGTTCTAATTTATCACATTATCTTGGCACAAAGTAGATAACAAATCATGACCCAAAAATTCTTTTTCACTTCAGATGCCTCTTCTGAAGGGTCCTTTCCTTCTGATTAAAGATTTGAATCTTTAAATCGCCCTGATTACAAGCTGCCAAACAAGTCGGGGCAGCAGAGCGTTCTGGGGGAGCTCATCAGGGCAGCACCCAGCAGAGCCTCCAGCCCTGCAGGGGACAGAGGGACGAGGCCAAGGGGCTGGGGCTGGGGCTGCCAGCAAAACCCACCAAGGCAGTGCCCATCTTCCCTCCCACTGCCAGCATCCTCAGCCAAGAGAGCATTTGCAGCCACCGAGTGGGCTCAGCTTGAGCTTTAAATGACACAACCTCTCCTTTGCTGAGGGGAGCTCGTCCCTGTGCTGTTGTCAGTGTGATCTGTGCAAGCTGTGTTTTGTGAGACACGTCTGGCACCGGTGACAGCAAAGACAATAAATCCATCATGCTTCAAACAGCATTTTGGGAAAAATGAAGAGAGGCTGTTTCTGCTGGCTGAAGCCTCCCGTCCATGCAGCTTTCCCCTTCGGCTGCCTCTTTAGCAGCAGGAATGCAAGCGGGAATCACATTGTGAACAGCCTGACTGCTGCAAGTCTGCTCTACATCTTTACATAAAAAATACAAATTAGCATGTGATTCTTCTATATATAATGGAAGCAAATTGCCTGGAAGAAATCCTGCAGCTACCCACTTTACAATTTACTTAAGACAAACATCTATTCCCAGTCAGAAACAACGCAGTGAATTTTTGACAAAGGCGACTGTGGAACTGCTGGGGTCTGTTCAAGGAAAGGCTGGCACCAGGGAAAACAAACACACATTTACAGAGGGGACTCTTATTTTACAGCTATATAAATTATGGAGTCTCAGTATCTGGGTTTAGCTGTTTTGACATCACTGTAACATTTGAAGAAACCCTCTTTTATTAAGGAAAGAACCAAAATCATTTTAGTCCCTGAAACAAAATTAAAATCCTGTGCTAAACAAAGTTTCCTTTGAACAAAAAGGAGAACAAAAGACTCCATGAACCCTCTCAAAGGTTCTGTTTCTGCCAGCCTGACTTACAGGAAATGCCTTCAGACACATCAGCCAGGCACAGACAGCAGAGGAGAAGCAAAGCAAAGATTAAGAAGGTCCTGGTGAGTTTGCTTCCAGATCCCAGCAGGGAAACCACAGCACAGTCAGGTCATTGTGTGTGCACAGACACAAAACCTTGTACATCTAGTTTTTGATCAGCTAAGTTTACTCTGAGTTTAGACCCTTGGAGCCATACACATAAGACGAAGATGAAAATAAGTAAAATAAAATTTAAAAAAAATTAAAAACTCCAGCAAACCCCAAAACCCTAAACCCCCCCCCCAAGCCGATTTCATATTTTCACATATGACTTCCTACAAATAAATACATTTTTTAAGGGACAGTTAGAGTAAATATTACCAACCTTCATCTCTCTATGTGTTGAATTATATACTCCATTTTTTTTACATTTAATTTTAGTGCAGATCTATAAGGGAAAATTGGTAAACACAATTTATTTTACAGAAGCAAAGAGGAAAAGGGATTACAGTTTACTGTCACGTTAGCAACCACCTGAGCACAAGCACATTAGAATAACTCTATTCCATTAGATCCTAAACCCATCTCCTCCTGCCTCTTGCCTCCAGCACTGGGTAACCAGGAAGGGGAAAAATGTTCAGGCTGTGCTACTTTCTCCAGCACACCGTGCCAGCCTTGCCTGTGTAAGGAGGAAAAGGATAATGACATAACTGGGCTTTCTCTGCACTGACAAGTGACATCTTGGGTTTAAAATGCTGCAGAATATTATCCCCAGGCTTTAACAGTCCCTGGATTTGCTTTTCACACATCTAACTGCCCATATATACACTTGGAGCAGGAACCCGAAGAGATGTGAGCTGTGAGAGGTTAAAACAGAACCCAATTTTCAGATGAGGGTCAATATCTACTTATAGGCTGTGTTTCAGCTGGAGATACAAAGGTATTTAAAATAAAGAGCTGATCAGCATGGCAGGCCAGGCTTTTATCAGTCTCAGGGTTCACCCATGTAAAGTTCAGTATGTTAACAGGGGCCAATGATAGCACAGAAAGCTGAAATCCCCCCCGCCCAAAAAAACAGAAAAAGCAACATCAGTTTCACTAAACCAGGAGAAAATCCTGTCTTTTCCATTTGCCTGATTCTCTCTGGTTTCCTTTTAGTTTTAGGACACTGTCACTGAAGTTTATACATCATGTCACATCACTTCATCTAAGGGAACCTGCGAGGAACACTGAACATTAGGAAGTTTATGCATTCACCCACGCATCTGTAAAGCATTGGAAAACTGCACACTTATGGAGATGGGCACAGGCAGAGTGGTTAATTTTTACTTTTTTTTTTCCTGTACATTAATCCCATGGAAATCTCCAGCAAATTACAGGCATGAGCATGGACACATGGTAGCAGGCAAAAGGCTGAGACCTCAGAAATCAGTGTAAACCAGCAGGTTCTAAACACAACTGGTCAGCACCAAGAGTCAGGGGTGTGGGCCAGCTGCAGACTCTGTCCTGAGTTGCCATGGCTTTGGAGAGAACAGAGTTTTGCACAGGCTGAAAGGGTTTCTACCTTTCTACCTGCTGAACGAGCCAGCAGTCCGTCCAGGGCTGCTGCTGACAACTCTCAGCAGTAAAAGTAGCTGTTAAATGTTGAATTAGTTTGAAGTCAGGCTCATTAAATTCGGAAATGAGCTACAAAGATGTTTTCAAAAAGGATGGGCAAGTGAGTAAATTTTTAATTACATATCAAGGAGGGGGTTTCAGTAGAGGTCATCTTTGCAACTACGTAAAGCAATAAATATAACAGACTTACAGCTGGTTTTGTTTTCATGGCAAACACCCAGGATTTGAAGGGAGTACAGAGATCAAAAATGGCTTGCTTTGACCAATATTTATGTAATATTCTGTCTTCCAGCACGCAGACAGAAAAAAGCATGAACATAACATTCTCTCCTTCTTAAAGGAAATAATCCGTGTATTTACATTCAAACAAAAATAATGAGACCTTCTGTTCAAGTCATCCTAAAACTTCCTTACACTCCAATCACACAACGACACACTGATCAAATCCTGGTGCTTGTACAGCGAGTTCAACTGCTGGAAGATTCTGCAGGTCACTCCTTGTAGCTCTGCTCCTTCATTCTCACATTTAATCTGCCTGCATCGATCCGACGAACGCCAATCGATAGCCACAAAGTGATGGACTGAAATTATCATTCAGGCCACTGTGTTTTACAGCACTCAGTGCTTTGGGTGCTGCCTTGCCTTGGATCTGGGGTTTACCCCGGGTGCCTTGGGCCTGGAATTTACCCCTCTGCTGTGGTTTCTAAGCAGAGGGCATCGCTGCCTGCAGGAGCAGCGGTGCTGGTCGGAGAAGATGCCCTCACTACCTGCAGTGAATTTTGGGGTGTGATTTCCTTCCCCCACAACCAGGCAATTCCTCATTTTCTGCCATGGGTAATCCAGAAATCCTTTCTCTACAAGCAAAATTGTATCTGAGATCAGGAGAGTTTAATGCACCCTGAGATATAAATAATGCACAACACACAAACACCTTCTCTGAAAATCTTGGGTCTGGATTTATCAAGGGCTTCCACAACACCCCAAACAGCTTTTAATGCATTTTAGTGTGGCCAGAGAACATCCTTGCAGCCACTAAGCCCTTCACACAGCCATCATCACAGGACCAGATGGCTCTTGACCTCTCCCACACCACCAGCACCAAACCTGGACTGCCACAACATGCCAGCACCAGTGCTCTGCACAAGGCAGCAGCATAAATCAGACCCACCATAGAGCAGCACTGGGTGGTTGCTTTCAGCAGATGACAGGGTATTTTCATTTCCAGAAGAACAGAAAATTGAGATTTTGAGGCTAAGAGAAAGCATGTCAAAACGAGAACCTTTTGCTTCTGAATAATTCTTTTCGCTAAAGTTAGATCAGCTTCAATAGCAAATAACTGGGGAAAAGAGACTCCCAGCAAACCTAGGAAAGATGTGACATGACACCTCAGCAGAGAAAAAGAAAAAGAAGAAGATCTGTGAGCGAATGGAGAAGGGAACATTTTACATTATTACATGTTATTATATTACATATATTTTACATTCGAATTCTACTACACAGCTGAGCTCCCTGATTATGTCAAAGTGGAATTTAACCCTGACTTTCAGTCCTTCCCTCCTTTGAACATACAAAGGATTGGTATCCTCACTCCAGAGCGTGAAATCTGGGTATAAGTGCTCGTACTCAGCAGAGAGATCACAGAACATATCAGCAACATATCACCAACAATGTTTTCTGCCACGTTGGTGAAACATCCCCGCAGCTTTTGAGGTGCATTCCATGACAGACTGGCTTTGCAAGGCCAAAACCAGTTTAGTTGATTATTTTCAGTGGGAATATGTATTTCAGTACATATTCCCTCAGCACTCAAAAGATTTCAAAACCTGACAACCTATTACTGAGAAGTATATCCTTTCTGATGAGAAGACTAAGACTCTGAATTTGGAATATTTTCTGTGTTAGTAAAATTAAAAGCATTGAGAATGAAAAGTTTCAGTTAAGTCAGTCCTCAGTTTAACATTTCACATGGTCAATTTTTATACCCTGAACCAAAAAATGTGACAAAATCATTGTAAAGAAAGTAAGAAACAGTTAACTTAGCAGACCTTAGCTGCAAATACCACAACAATATGCAATGGTTCTGTGGGTTGGTAAATGTAATCTATTGATAAACTTCTCCCTTATGAAGTAGCCTGTCTGAAAAAAAACAAGTCGTGGAGTGATTAACTAAAAAACATATCAATAAATAAGAGATTCTAATTTGAAAACTAAATACTGATCATATTGCCTCTCACTGCTAGAAAATCTGAAGATACTGACAGAAATCAAATACACTTTTACCTTTTTAAGGGTGAGCTCTGCCATAAAAAAAACTCAACAGAAGCAATAGTTTTTAATTTTACCTAAGTATTTTTATTATAAAGCCTCAAACTTGGAGTATTTAACATTTCCTTCTAAATGCTTCCTGGGACTCTGAGATTAAGTGCAACTTCAAAGACCAGTGCCAGCTTTTAAAGCTTTTTAAAGTGTCATTAAGCAATAAACTGCATGATTTTAGGTGGGTAAGTGAAGGTCCCAGTATAAACCCATCAGCTTTTGAGTAACACTGGAAGGAATCAACTCCCAGTTTGAGTTCCAAATTCTCTAGGTATCTAAACTTGTGGTCTCCCAACGTTCCCATCACTGCTTTTTCCCTTTTTGGGAAAACCAACATGACCGTTTCTTGGGACGCCCATAACCAGGGAGCTGGAGACTACTGAGACACGGGACTTGCTCAGTCCTGAGGGATGCCTCGAGCCAAACTCTCTCTCTCCAGGATACATTTTTCCAGTTGTGCTCCTTTGAGCCTGCCTTGCCATGAGGACACAGCACCAGCAGCTGCACCACAAAGTGCCTTCCCCAGCCCCTTCATCCCTCGCTGCTCCCGTGTCTGCAGCAGGGGTGGAGGGAGGATGAATTATCTCCAGAGGAACCTGCTGCTATTCCACTGCTGAAACTGAGGCTCAAACCACCGAGCTGCTACATCAAAGAGCGTTCCACTACCTTAACGTTCAGTCAATTTATGAAGAGTGCACTCTGTGCACTTTTTTAACACAGACCAAAGGCACCAAGCTTCAGCAGATGGCACAGAAATATGCACTCCTAGTGCACAGCTCCTGGGGCTCTGATTCCATGACAATGAGTTAATTTTCATTCCTGCTCTCTCTCAACTCATTCATAGTAGGTGCTCATAGTCTGCACTCCTGCTACCTTGAAATGCTCTTCAGATGTGCCTAACCTTGTTCTGATGTGCCCAACCTTATTCTGCAGCATCTCTTCCACCACGATTTAAGTTCATGCAGAAACCATCTTATAGTTTGTGTTCTAAGTCTGGGTTCTGGACTCTGTGCTTGTACAATCAATGCCAAAACGTTAAGTGTTGTAACACTTAAATTCAAGATAACCTGGATTTTTATTTTGCCTCGTTTTGCAGTCAGCTACTAATCCATATATTTATTTATGTTTTGATATAAAATTCTTAATTCAAACTACAAAAAGAAAAAAAAAAAAGCATCACAGTTAAAAAGAATACAGCTTATCTATGTTTATACCTAATTAGTGTTGACGCATTTTTTTCAAAACATACCCAGGAATCTGGCAATTCAATTTCTAATCCCAAATCCACCAAGATCTTTGAAGAACTGCACTCCAGTGTTACAGAGCACCCTGGATACAGTAGCATTTGTGCAGAGACTATTTATTAAGTTCTGGCTTGGAAGACTTACTACGGGGAAAAGCAAAGTCATGCCAGGATGTGGTTGCTTTGCTAAATAATGGAAGGAGATTTCATAATACAGAGGTCTATTATTCCTTCGGCATACAGCACAACGGAGGAGGAAAGCCAACAACGCAGCAGCATGAACTTCTCCTAATGGAGAGACAGGCAGATTGGTTCCTCGAGGTGGGCAGTATTGGGGTTTGTACAAGCACTAGCAGCTGTAAGTTACTCCGGGTTTACTCGCTGGTGCAGGGCTCAGCAGGAGGGGCAGCACTGGAGCTGCAGAGCCCCCAGACACCAGAACCCACCCAGGCTGCTCGACGGTCCCCTGGCCAGCCCTGCGCTGCCAACGAGCGATGGTACAGTGATGGCACAGCACACAGCTCGTCGTGGTTGCATTTGAAAAACAAAACCGTGAATGAAATGGCATTATTCTTCTGCAGGGTTAAAAAGCACTCCAAGGTTTAGCTGCTGTCAGAACACCACGCTGCTAGGCAAGGAGCTGGAAAAAATACGGGAATTCTTGATGAAAATGAAATGTATTTAAGATCTTTAAAAACTTTCCTTCATTCAGTCTGCAATTCTGTTTTTGCAACCCCCCAGGGTTCAGCCACCTTGTATTTTGTCAGTTCTATCTCTCCAGCCATCTACCACTGTCACCAGCGTCATTTCTGAGGGGAAAGGTGGGGGTGTGATGGAATCATGCAGGAGAGCTGTTTGAACGATTCGGTGTTGTCTGGGTATCCCTTTGCCATCTATCATCTAGAAATCTATACTGCTTTTCAGATCACTCAAAGGAATTAAAGCTCTTCAGGACATAATTTCCTTCCCTGCAATTTCTTTTCCTGGCAAAAGAAAAAAGAATTTCAATCTGTTTTCACTGAAAGTCCAAAAAAGTATTAGACTACACACTCATGCTCAGACAGCTGAACATAAAGGTGTCTGGCTCTATATATCTTAATTTTCCTCTCCTGAAATCAAGAGCAATCATTGTATGGATACGGTGTAAAAGCATGTTCAAAGTGAGCCTCAGCTGAGGCAGAGATCATTTCCTTTTGATGCAGTCCAACACAATCAACATCTGTGGGAAACAAAAGCCTCTCATAAGGGCTTACAGAGCCCAAACAAAAGAGCGGCCCGAGGGGCAGATAATCAGGTTACACAGAACTTACTGTACCCGTGTTATCAAGACGGAAAACAGCGGCAGAAATTAGGCTGAAGTGAAATTTCATTTTCGGGTTGCTGAGTGTGTGATCAAAGAGGGCACCCCGCACTGAGAACCCCTCCCCTCGGCAGCTGCCCGTGCCACTTGTCACCTCAGCAGGCACCGCCAGGTCCCGTCCCGCTGCCCTGCTGTCACCGAGGGCAGGCAGAGCCCTGGAACTGTCCCCACTCTCAGAATCCCCCAGGAGAATCCGGCAGCAACTAAAAGCACCTGGAGGATGCAGCACTTTGGAAATGTCTGCGAACTGTAACTGGAAGCGCTCCAGCTGCCGGCTCCTGCCGCCGCCCCTGCGGCAGCCGCTGCCCCGCCTGCTGCCACCAGGCACCCGCTCTGTCACCTCCCTGCCCCGGGTGACACCGGGGCGGAGCAGCGGGACCAGCAGGGATGGGCAGAGCCCAGGGACGGCCCTGGAAGCGCTGGAGCGGCCGCGGGCCATGGGAGAGCAGCGGGAGGGGAGCCCTGCGTGGGAAGGGCTCTTCCATCCGCATCAGCCAAAAAATCAGATTGATGTCTCAGGTTTTAAATTTTGTATTTTTCAAATCCTGTATTGCCTAGCGTGTAACTCTGAAGTTGCTTGTAGCCTGCTCACTTCTGTTCTCTAGTCCTAACAAAGCCTCTCCGGGCCTGCCCTCCAAGCACACCCAGGCTGTCCTGGGCCCGAAAATGTGTAAACCAACATCTTAGAGGGGGGTGAGCTTGGGGAAATTACATCATTAACTGAAGCTTTAATTGGCGAATTAACCATGACATGCAAATGAACCAAACCTATAAAAGTGTGGGGAACTCGTGACTCGTTGTCCATCCATTTTTGGATATAGCCTTTGGCTCCCAGGGTGCACCTTTGAAGGCTTTCAAATAAATACCTATCTTTATTCCCTTATTCATGTCTAATCTCTGTTTCAGGTATCCACTCAAAGCATCAGGATGAGGAACACTGACAGGCTGGCCTGGTGTTCTGACTCCACAGAAATGCAGCTCTTCAGCCAAAAAGTGGAAAAGTAACTTAGAATAAAAAAATATCCGTGTTTTCTCCAAATAGAAAGCTCTGTTCCATTCTGAAATGTAGAATTTATTTCTGAAAATTAAACACTTTGTTTAATCAATGCCTCTTTTCACCTTTAAAGCCTAATTTCAGGAGTTTTAAAAATAGAGCACAACTCAAAAGAAAAAAAAATTGCATCTTTGACCCTCATTTGTGAATAATTTTGGTTCAATAATGATGGCTTTTTGTTAATGACCTCATCATACCTTGTTTAGTTAACTATCCAAAATCACTTCCCTGGGTCTGACCATGGTCCCAGGACATGTCCACTTCTGTGCTATGTAAAACTCTAAAGTAGCATTCTCTGCCTGTCCCAGTAGCATCACATCACAAAAATACAAAACTTTCTACTATATTTTCAGTTCTCTGCCATTTTTTAAAACCATACTGTGTCATAAAATGAAGCATCTATTATTGCACCAGTCATAAAAGACCTCAGAGGTTTGTAATAGATCGAATGTTGCTAACCCAGTCTGACATCAGAGGACTGAGGTCTAAAATGTTTCCTCGGAGGAAAAAATGTCTGTAAATAACTGAATTGTGTTAAAAGGTCTGGGAGCAGCCACTTTATGACCTGTCCAGTGCCTGCTTGGAATATGCTTCCCTGTAGAGACTCCAGCAGCATTTTATATATTTAACAGTTACTATGGAAAGAGATTTTTATCCTGCAGTAACTACTATCTGGAGGCATTTTCTGGGAATATACTTAATTACAAAAAAAAAGAAAAAAAAAGCCTTAGGAGAAATAGCCCTATTATATTTCAAAAACAATTATTTCTGTCATAATTCTGCTGATACTTTATGGGTATTGCCTTGTACTCTTTGCTTAATACAGGAGTCAGACTCCCTCTGCATTCAGGAGGTGCCATGGGCCAGCAGGTGTTACTGTGGGCAAGGACTGACAAACCACAGGTTGCCATTTCACCACGACAGAACCCTCACTCTCCACACTCCCTGTTCCCTATTGCTATCACCAAAGTAATGAACCATCTGAGATGAAAGACAGTAAAAAATTTGCTATCACCACTATGAATTCTTCTGTTCCAGCTGCTGTGCTTCTCACTTCAAATTACAATCCTCTGCATAGCCACAATATCCTAAGCAATTGCACCAGAAGTGATTAAGATATTATACAAAAATGAGGGATTATCAAACTGAGGGAATCCTGGCTGGAGTACAGAGATGAACAGATGAGTAACTCTGATCCTGCATGGAAAATAAAGAAGTAAACTACATGTTCAACTAAATAAACTACCAGCTGTGACACAAATTAGAATTCCTCTCTTGACTTTCCTGGAGCTATGCTGATTTACGTCAGGCAAAGATCTGTTCCATGGGTTAGCCTTGTCACGTATCATCAGTAACTTCTTTGCAAATTATTAACTGTGTGCTGGAGGCCAGGGAGGCCAATGGTCTCCTGGGGTACATCAAAAAGAGCATTCCCAGCAGGCCAGGGAGGTGATTCTGCCCCTCTGCTGAGCCCTGTGAGGCACATCTGGAGTGCTGTGCCCAGCTCTGGGCTCCTTGGGACAAGAGAGACATGGAGCTGCTGGAGTGGGGCCAGTAGAGGGTAACAAAGGCACTGGAGCATCTCTTATCAGGAAAGGCTGAGGGAGCTGGGCCTGTTCAGCCTGGAGAAGAGACAGCTGAGAGGGGACCTCATCCCTGTCTGTCAGGGTCTGCAGGGAGGGGGCAGAGCATGGACCAGGCTCTGCTGGGTGGTGCCCAGGAATGGCACATGAGGCAATGGGAGAAATTGATGCACAGGAGGTTCCACCTAAACCTGAGGAAGAACTTCTTCACTGTGCAGTGACTGAGCACTGGAACAGATTGCCCAGAGAGGGTGTGGAGTCACCTCACTGAGATATTCCAGAACATCTGGACACCATCCTGTGCCATGTGCTCTGGGATGGCCCTGCTTGAGCAGGGAGGCTGGACCAGGTGTCCCACTGTGGTCCCTTCCATCCTGACCCACCCTGTGATCATTTTCTTTGTCATTTCAATTGTCTCCTCACAGCATCATCAGCAATACTCTTCAACATACACACAGCCTCCTCCCTGATGTCCTCAATTTCAGCCTTATACTACAGCGACTGTCACATAAGACAGTCCTTCTTGAAAAATGAAACACTTCTAAAACAGAAGTTATTTAGAGCTATACCAGTTATTCACCGAGGATCTGACATATTTGTTTTAAATAACTGTTCTCCCTCTTCTAAACCATTCTGGGGTTTATCACATTTGGTAAGCAATACATTTTCAAAATTCTTAGGCTCCACTTCCAGCCCTTTTACCTTCCTGTGTCCACCAGCTCATGCTTCCATATAATGAGGCTGTGTGTTTTCTCACTGAAAATGCTCTGAACAGCAAATGACAGCCTTTCATCTCTCTCATATGGCTATCAGACCAGTTTACTAGCCAAGAAATGACTGCACATCTCATTTACCACACACATTGAACCTATGCCTTTGTATTTTTCTCTCCCGGTTGACTGGAAAAACCACAAGGCAAAGGCAGAGGACAGAAGCCTGTACACAAGCAGTGTTTAGCACAAGATGCAAACTAGCAGCCCTCAGGTTTATGAAGGCAAATATCCACAATCCAGCAACCATGAAGGCTCCACACTAAAGCTTTAGACAAATTTCCTATACCAAAGTCCAAGATCTCAATACCAAGTCAATACCCTCCAGGAAGTCCCTGTTCTGTATTTTAAAACACAGATGTTCAAAACATGCACTCCCTGCAAAAAGAAAACTGTTAGGTGAAAAGATAATGACTGAAGTCAGTATCTGTCCTAGTTAATGTTTGCCAACAGAAAATGACAGCAGGAGGGTATTTCTTGTGCATGTACAGCATGATGGCTTGCAGTGTCACTTGAACACAGACATCAGCTGGGTCAACAGGTCCAATTCTCTGCTCCCTCAGGCAATCACATTCTATAAACCAGTTCATACAGCCTCCTTCATACTTTTTCCCCCACTAAAAATCCCTAGATAGTAGTTTGCCTGATGTAATGTGTAAAACTGAGTATCAAAAAGCATCAAACCTTTGACAGCTTGTGCTTTAATAAGTTGCCTGCCAACATTTGTGATGCTGCCATAGTCATGTTGCACTACATCACACCAAAGAGATGCTGTAAGGTAATAAACTGAAAGGATTTACTTAAATCTTTGGGACAAATGTCACTCTTTTTAATTCATATGTTCAACATTCTAATTTCCTAAGTAGCTACCTGTAAACACAAACTTCTCAGAATATCATGTTGCTAAAAGTCAGCTTGCACATGCTAGAGGGACAAAGGGCTACCTTGCCATTTTATACATATTTACTGTGAATGACACAAAATAATTTTGGTCGTCTACCGGCTAGAATTACTCCACATAGACTTTTGAAAACACGCTTCCTATGCTGCACATTTAAGACTAAATTGCTGCCAGAATCATACAAGTGAAAGAAACAGTTCTGCTCCCTTGTGTGAGTCTCTGTATGGAAGGTGTGTGAGAGGATGAGAAGGAATACCAAAGGGTGTCACTTCTGTGCAGTTAGACTGGACTCAGTTTCTGTAGATTCAAAAAAGTATGTGATGATGCCTGGATTGTTTTTCCCCTGCTTTCCAGCAGGCTGGCATATGCTGAGCTTTATTGCTTCTGAAAGCACCCTTGCAGCCATTCCATGAGCCTTTACCATCTCCCAGTGACGCAGTCCTCACTGCACATTCGTTGCTGTTGGAATCTCTCATGCGTACTTAGGCCTGGCTTGAGCAATGTTAAATATGGCTAAAAAAAATGTTGTTGTGCTGATGGCGACATTATTCCCATTACAACTGTGCCTGGAGACACTGCCAGGCTGAACTAGACCCTCCTGCCTGGCCCTCAGAGCACTCCACACTAATTGACCGTGCAGAAGAAACAGAAGAGAAAAAAAATGAAGTTACAAAGTCTTGCTTAAAGCTCAAAACACATCTTTTGAATCATGGGCCAGTACCCTTTACCAAACCTGGTCCTTTACCCCGCAGGTGCACTGAGCAATGAGACACAACACAGCATAAAGCTGCTTTAGATCACATCTCAAAGATTTCTCGAGTGCCCGAGAGCCCTCAGAGCCATTGTCTTGGTGCTGCATCCACCACTTTTAACTCTCACTGGTTCTCCAGATGGGAAAAACCTAAGGTGCAAATCATCTCATAGCCCCTCTGTGAACAGAAGTGTGGAGCCTGCCAAATCTTCCCTGCTCCCACTTGTTTCAGACCCAAAATGGAAAGTGGGGGAAAGTGAAGGTCCATGCTTGTTTTCTTTCTTCATTGCTGAGGAAGTTAAACCACTTCCAATGGGGTAAAACCATTCACTCAATTCTATCATGCGACATTTCATCCACAGTTCTGTTTCTAAGGGCAACAAAATCCCATGATGGAAAAAATGAATGAGTACTCCCATCCCGTTCATCCCACTGGACACAGAGGCTGACAGAAATAAATGCAAAGTAAATTGCCTATATATTATCAGACAAAGCTGAATCCCACAACAAACAAGCATTAAATCTGCTTCCTTGCTGCCTAAACCCCAGAACCTCTGAGAAAAGAAATAACAAAAAAAAATTTAAAGGCATGCTGAATTACAGCCTATTTAGAGGCCTACTGTGCAAGGGGCTACCACACAAATAAATATGATGAAACCTACCCAGAAAATATGTTTTTTCTCTCTTTTCAAGATGGGCTGAGGAAAATGAGACTATTTTAACTTGTTCTGAGCTAATATGGCCTGTCTCAGCAGTTCCTTCAGAAATGTCTTGCTTTTGTCTTCTACCTTCACCTGTTCCAGAGCTGCCCTCCTTCTCACACATTTGCAAGGGAAATGAGGCATGTTGCTGTGGTAAAAAATGACACAATGTCATCACAACAATATCATCACCCCTGATTCAAGCCGCACTTTGAGGAATTGCTGCTCCCTCCACCACTGAGCACGCTGCTCATATCGTGTGCTGTATGTACATGTCAGTGCTGCCATCTCAAACTCAGAATATTTACTTTGCTTTTATATCCCACTTCGAGTGTGTCTTCAACTCCCCACTCATTCATGTCTCAGCATCTGAAAATGCAAACACACCACAGGTCTGGATCATCACTTAAGTCTCCAATGCACGGACTAGCTCCTCCTGCTGATTTACAGGCTTAAATCTCAGTAACTACCACTGGGTTTGCAATTTCTAAAGCAATCTAATATCAAAGGGAGTCATTACATGAAAAAACTGTGCTTCCTACAAATAAAACCCAAAGTTATTAAAAGGTACATAAACACAAACTCACTCCTGGAGGAGGCAGAAAATTAATTTCTGATACATGCATAGTTTACTAAACTGCAGGATGACAATTTACACTTGTACAAGATTGGACATCCACCCATTATTGCTGTTGCTTCCACTATCTGATAATTTCCTCCTCAGCTTGTGCTGCTGGTATCCATGGCAGCTGTACATCCCACCAGGGGCCTGCAGAAAACACCCTCCAAGAGGGGACACACAGAAAGTACAGACAGCGGGCAGAGGAAAGAAAATAACACAGGGTTTGGAAGGCAAAAGGGTTGCACTTTGATATTTAATCAGAAAAAGCATGTTAATTAGAGATTTCCAAACGTGAAATAGGTCAGAATACATAGATATAAGTGATAATTACTGTATCACTGAAATAAATGCTAGAAGCCAAAACCAAAGCAAACCCCCAAACAATAATTCTGTCAATAATGAGCAAACAGTGAATCCTGCATAATTTTTATGCCCTTTTCCCTGCATTATCCTCACATAGGCAATTGCATCATTAAGAGACAGTCCAAAGGACATTTCACCACTGGTACCCAGAGGGTAGTGAAGAAGAGAGAAAATCCCAGGCATTTTTTCCAGGGCTCCTTCCTTAATTCTAGCCACTAGCAGCTTTCCCTGGACATAATTCAGTCACACAGAGGGAACACAAAATTTTGCAAAAATGTCACATCAAGATTCTGCCAGTGAAGACAATTATTTAAAAGTCAATATCTCATGAAGCAGGACCGAAGTGACACGGGGGTGAGGGCTGGCTGGGAGCATAGGGGCAAAGCCAGACTTCAAGCATCACAAGTTTGATGATTTGTTAAGGCCAGGAAAATGCTACCATGTACAACTAAAACATTCACCAATAGCACGTAAATCTCCCCGAGGCATTTCTAGTACAAATTAGAGCAAGGCGTCCCTCAGTGCTGCACCACCTCAACACCTCCACTATTCATGTTAAAGGATAAAAATCTTTCCCCGAAATTTTATCATTAAACCCAAATACTATTCTCCTGAACTTCCTCTTGCAGTAAAATCTAGTGGAAGATGTGAAAATAAATATCTGACAAAACAGCCACATAATAAGAGGCCATTTAAAACCTTGCCTAGTTCATAGAAAAAGACCTATTGATTAGAGTTTGTGATTGATCAAGGCCTAAACCAATGCCTTGTAGAGTTATTTCTGCCAGACATTTCGTTTTAAATCTTCCACTAGAATTACCTGCAACAGGAAAATTCAAGTTCTGCATTTCATATACAAGGTAATTTTGCAGTTCCAATCAACAAAATCCTTGAAAACCACAGAAAACTTGTCACTAACCGTGAACTTTTGAGGAAATAAAGCTGGGTACAGCAATTACTGTTGCCACTACTAAGAGGTAAATCAGGAATTTCATGGAGAGGATTAATGACAAAACAAAGCCAACATGTTATCATAATGTTTGAGGGAGTGAATTCCTCTCCACTGTTTTATTTCTATTAATATACAAGACCAGAGAGAAAAATACACTGTTTGAGAAATTATCCTGATCAGCAGCTACTTTTAAATTCTGAAGAAAAATACCCCTGCAGTACTGCTCATGAATGCCACTTAATTTTCTGTAGCAAATCTCAACAAATTTACAGGATCCAGGAGCAGCTTGAACCTTTTGAGCTGAGGCAGACTGTAAACCCTTGCCAAATTCTTGTTCTGGAAACCCCCACATCTACCCAGGGGTGAGATCTAGTGCAGCCCCAAGGTTCAGGAGTCCTTGAGTCATGGTCTTCCTTCCAAGGTGCTCATTAGAAAATGCTAATCCTTTTTATGGGGAGGCAGCAAAGTAAAAGGAGAACCATTACTTTGCTGCTTCCAACAGCTTTACTACTAATTTTTGCATTCTTTTTGTCCTATTTCATTTTTATCTGTTTTGAATTGCCCACGATTAAAGCAGTCAGATTTAAACAGAACCCAAAAACTTACTTGAATTACAGAGAAAAAAAAAAAATCCCACAGCTCAAAAAGACAAACGAAAAACACAACAAAAAAATTACAAAACCCATACCTGAGAGGAAAATGTGTAGAACTTTTTACTTCTGTTTGTAACCCATGGACTACAGTAGTGATTAGCCATTAATTATCCATCAATAACAGAACTTTTTTTATGATCTCAAATGGGATGGGTGCTTAAACTTGGGAAAAGCCTTTTGGGAACAGTACCTTATCAACAGAAAGTTTGGGTTTGCAATTTGTAATCTATTTCTGCCCTCAAAATAAGAGAAAATAGGTTTTCTTCCCTGTTATTTCAGATTCTGAAATTGTATAGCGCCTCTTTTATCTAAAACTCTCCCTTGAATATTTGAATGGGCAGGGCTTTGGCCTGGTTGGAGTACAAACCAATCAATAGCAATGTGTCTGCACCTTATCTAGAAGAGAAGAAATTCCACAGTGAGGTCTCTAGGGAAAATGCCAGTATAAAGGAAATTTAAATGCCACCCCCATCAGGGCTGAACGTACAAGCCAAAAAGTTACTTTTCTGTGAGCTTTTCTGACACTGAAATGTTCAATAAGTGCCAAAAGAAAAGAATATGTTCAAACAAACTTATTTCAAATTCAAATATTTGAACAAAGCACTGCATTTTATGTGGGTTTTTCCTACTTGCTTTTGCACCTCAAGAAGTTCAAGCCTCCTTGGCAATTGTTATGTATCAAAACCATAGAAAAATGGGGCTTACACTCAACTCTCTCATTCAAATGGAAAAAACGGTAAAAACCTAAGCCTTGCATTTCAAAACTTCCAGTCTTCCTCTTGAAGCTGGAGGACAGGTGAGATTACCTCCTAAGGCTTCACAGAAGGAAAACCCCTTCAGGCTGAGAGCCTTGGGAAGCTGCTCCTGCCTCCCCCTCGAGCTGCTCCCCAGCTCCTCTCTGCCACGTGCATCTGCTGCGTGAGCTCTCTGCTCACCTTCCCCAGCAGCACCACTAATCCAGTAAAAGATATTGCCCAACAGCCCTCCTTCCTCTCACTACAGCAAACATGGAGTCCTTGGGATGTTCTCAATGGCACTGAAAAACTCCAGAAACCGATGAGCTGTGGCTGTGACAAACACTGAATGCCAACTGCTGGGGCTGAAATTGAGTATATCTCTTTCACCATTTCCTAAGCTTGTGCTTCCCTTTCTGCTTTTTCCTGCCTGCAGGAACACCAAAGTAGTTCCCAGATCTTTAGGAAGCTTAATCAATTAAACCTGAGTAATTCGTGTCTTTAAAACTCCTCAAAATTATTATACGATAAAGAGTATAGAGCTGCATCGCTCGGTTAAGTTACTTGGATTATATTGGAAAAGATGTGTGAAAGTATTAACTAAACACCACCACAATTTAATACTAAAAAGCAGCACAGTTAGAGTCATGGCAGCCTAAGGTAACTGTTGCAGACAGCTGTGGCCCAGCTGGCTACGACATTTTGATGGCAAAGAGACAGGAAGGATCCTTGCGTGAGAATTCCACAGATCTGTTTAATTCACAGTTCCATGAAGGCAGCTCAGAGGCAAAGACCAAGTACAATGAAGGTACATGACTTATCTATGGGGGTGGGAAGAGCACCAGGGAACAATGGGCTGAGGGCTCAGGGGCGGTACATGGGCTGGGTACAGGAACTAATGGGGAAATGGTGAGGGAGGGAAAAGGGAACAAGGGCCAGTGGGAAGTGGGGAAGGGAGAACTTTCTGGATCAGGGACATGTGAGGTAGAAAGGGGGCAGGGAGGCCAACAGGGACAGTGGAACTGAGGTAATGTCTTGGAGTTACTTTATGTGTATCCCCTATCACCACTCTATGCCCAGAAGATTAATTCTGTGCCTTTAAGCCTGGGTACGAGAGAAAAACTGAG
>VZRO01003720.1:0-170835 GCA_013397915.1 Daphoenositta chrysoptera
AGTGTGCTGAGGGTGCACTTAATCCCCTCATCCAGATCATCAATAAGGATATTAAACATGACTGGTCCCAGTGCTGAGCCCTGGGGAACACCACTAGCAACCAGCTGCCAACTGGATTGAGTTCCTTTCACCACCACTCTCTGGGCCTGGCCATCCAGGCAGTGTTTCACCCAGCAAAGAGTGCACCTCTCTAAGCCATGGCCTGTCAACTTCTCCAGGAGAATGCTGTAAGAGACAGTATTGAGTGTTTTACTGAAATCTGTGTAGGCTACATCCACAGCTTTTCATCAGTCACCTGGTCACAGAAGGAGATCAGGTTGGTCAAGCAGGACCTGCCTTTCCTAAACCCATATTGGCTGGGCCTGATGCCCTGTTTGTCCTGTATGTGCTGTGTGATCCCACTTAAGGAAATCTGTTCCATAACCTTCCCCAACGCCTGGTCAGGCTGCCTGTGGTTTCCAGGATCCTCCTTCACACCCTTCTGGTAGATGGGTGAAATTTGTCACAGTTTACACTGTTTGATTCTTAATCTAAGATCTCCAGGCTCGGCTTTACAGACATCTACAATTGCACTGAAAGGTAGAATCAAAGCACTAAACACATAAAGTGCTTTATAATGTTAATTACTATGGGATATCAGGTATTAAGAATTTTTAAATGACCTCCAAAATTAATCTATGTATTTAGTCTCTTGAGGAGATAAAATACCTCATACATAGATACACAGTTTAGGATGTTTAGGCTCCTTGTAGTGGCTAGAGAGAGGCACATACCCGCCCTACACAGGAGTTAGCCTATATAAATTGTTAATAGTCAATGAGTTCATGCCTCCAATTTAAAGTGCTTGAGGCTGAGAGACCTGATAAGGGTTGTTCACGTTTCAGTTCTCTGTCTCTGTGTATAATAAAGTTAATAAAACAGGGCACAGCACACTCAATACTGTAGATAAAACAATGGCTTGAATAGCCACTCTTAGACTTAGTATTCTGTCCTCAGCAATGAAAGATACAAGTGCTTCTGAGGGGCAAAAAAAAGTAATTCTCTTATATGCATACCTACAAAATTTACATTAAATTTGGATAGCTAACTTTGTCATGCTTCCAAATTCTAGTATTTTGATACTTGTCTCTTTTCCTTTGCTATAGGGTATGTTTGTGTAATTTGTGTTACACCGCTGGTGCAATAATAATATTTTAGAGTCTACTCATGTTTTTTTAAACTATCTGGATTAAAAGTAAATAGATCAGTACTGTGGCCTAAAGTTATGCAGCCTTCCTGGAATGCAAGGTGAGTTCGTAAATTCAGCATAAAGAATAAATCAGGATTGATGTGTGAGTAGTGGCAAACTCCATTTTGGCCATTCAGCACAGAATAAAAAGTACTTTGCTATCAGGTAATCCCTAGTTTTATAATTGTACTGTAGATGGTAGTCTTCCCCTTTCTCTAAGAAATATAAAATCATTTTAATTCTGTGTGATCCATCATCAGGCAACTACTCAAAAAAGTAACATTCTTAAATGCTCTCAAATGTCCAGTAGCAAAAATAAATGAAGGGCAGAGTGCATTAAGGGATTTCCAGTTGTGTCTCACAGGGCAGAGAAAACTGCTGTGAGAGAGCTCCTGGGATAGCTCCTACTCTTGCTGCCTTTAGCAATAGCTTCCTGACTAATCAGTCTCCAAGCTTACCCCAGTGCTTTAAGTCTGTTCTTTCTCTGTTGCCAGCTGCTGACTGAAAACAGGACACAGCCAATTACTCTCTGCTGAGCTTACCCAGTCTCTGTTTATCCACCTAACAGCAGTTGCTCTGAGATCGTTTTATTGAAAACTTGTTATGTAGTGAGATCTGCTATTATAAAATCTTGGATTTGTTTCAGTGGGGTCAAAAATACATGAATCTTACAGTCTAAGATTGGATTATATAATTTGGAATAGTTGCTTCCTATGGGACAGAAAACAAAGCATGCTGAAGTGGAATTAATTTCTTCTTTTTCCACATTCCAATGCCCATCAAATAAAGAAAGGGTTATCTTTAATATTAGAAGTTAAAAAATAAACTATTACTTACCTTTTAATTGTGGATACTACTGACTATATCCTAATTTTATGATTTGGGTTCTGATCTTCCTTCACAGATCTTTTTTTTTCCTTTCCATTCACATCTGAAACCATATGAATGGTACCTAATGATAGTTTTTCTTGTCCCCAACTACATCTTGTAGCATTCTTATTTTAAGCCATCTTTCTTAGTCATTTATTAGTCCTACAGCACATTAGCACATTCAACAGAACCACTTAACTCTAGTGTATAAAACATTTTACTCCTTCTTCAGTCTGTAAATGCAGATTTAGCCTAATAAAAAGGGCATTTTTGACCTGTACCAATAAACTAGAAAATGTACTGTGGTTTAAAAATGAGAATATTACTTATTATAGAATTCTTTTACACTCACATTATTAATAAAGCTTTGGTGAAATTGTGCATGTTAAAGGAACTAAGCAACCAGAAAGTCTGCAAAGGATCTCCAGCAAATGTTTTCTGGGAAAGCTATAGTAACACAAAATATACTTTTATTATTTTTCTAGTAACTGAAAGTCCAAATAGATGCATTAAAAAAAAATTATGTCTTAACTACTTAAAGCTAAATGAGAGACAGGTCAGCAATAACTTAAAGTAATGTGCTGCCTAAAAGTCATAAAATATTTTTAAATTAAATAGCAATACAGTTTACTTCCTTTTAAAGATCTGGGGAAAAGGTGGTGGGATGGGATTCAAACATTGTACACTTAGATCTCCCATTCGAAACTGGGTGTCACTCACAATCTGGTTTTGCTCAGATATTGCTACAAGATGCACTTTAAGATCTGCTAGCTCTGGGGTTGCACCATACAATCAAATGGAATTTTCTTTGTCTGTACGTCTACAGTGCCAGTACACTGAGTAGTGGCAGGATATTTTTTCTTATACTTAGTACCTCTTTGCTTTTAATTTAGCCCATTTTAAAAAAAAATCACCAAACAAACAGGAGTTACTTCTTATTTTTAGTTTGAAAATTCTTTATACCCTTAGCCTGCATTGACATAGTGAAAGTTATTTCAGTGTTTGCTTTTAAGTAATACATTTCTGGAAGGGATAAGAAAACTTAGTTGGTCAAGAACACTTTTTACCAAAAGTATTAACTGTATTTCATATGGAAACAAAGTTTGACTAAGTTTAATATACCAGGGCCTGGCTTTTTCAAAGCTAAACCAAACAAGTTAGGGAGAACAATAGGAAAATATGGGAAATGGGAAAGCTTTTCTTAAACTGCCAGTGTGTATGCTAGTAAAGGGTGCACCTTAGATGTGCCTTACATTCTTGGCTTCAGTTGCAGATTTCAGACTGAATTTTTTTTTTTTAGCTATTAATGTAGAATTATCTTTATATCAAATTACCCACCTTCAAAAACTAAATTGAGTGCAATAAAATTTTATAATCTCTTCGTTTTCTTGAAATATTGTGAGCAAGCTAGTGGAGAAGTCGAAGTTGCTTTCTATTTGGAAAACAAGTGCTGCAGCATTGCTGTCCTAAACAAGATTTTCAGATTTTGAAACTAATGATATACTTTGTACACTTACATGAGGTAAACTGATGAGAAAAATGTATTGCCCTTGAATTGTTTTCTTCTTATGAAGCATAGTGCTTCTCTGCAGTGTTAAGTTCTGCTGCATATCTTTAGGACAAAAAGAGCTTGGTAGTTTTCACACTGCATAATACTAAAAGTACCAGAATTGGTATTTCAGTTTCTTTTAACATATTCTTATTTGGTGTATCAAAGATATTAAATTTGAGCTTTGAGCCTATGCCATTTTCAGTACATGTGGAAATCCTTCCTCTGTTTAATGAAAGTAACATACTTTAACAGATGTTTCACCCTTTGTCTTTGAGGAGTTACTTAACTTTGAGGTATATGAGCAGTGGTGGATTTGATGTTTAATTCTTAAACTTGCATGGACATGGGTATGTGAAAGTGAACAACTTCACCCAAGAAAGCTGAAATATCTTTCAATTTACTCAGTAAATCAGTCCAGACTTATTAAGTCAGCCTAAGAATAGAACTTCTATCAGCTAAACTTTCCACTGGGATTTATGATTGGAGTGCATATAATAACTCATTACAGATCAATGCACGAGAGATGCTCTGTTGTAATATGTATTCACGGGAAGTATCTGTACTCATTTTCCATTTTACATTTTTGTAAATAAAATCCCATTAATTATTAACAAAAAATTGAGTCAACCTTGAAACTCCCTGGATCACAGTGCACCAATCAAACAGAAGCAGTGATTTTTCTAGGATATCCTTTATTTTAAAATAGGTTTCCAATTAATATTACTTATTTCTTCCTTGTTGGCAAATTACATGTTCAGCAGTCTAAGGTAACAAATACTGTGGTGTAACCAATATTATTTGTCAAACTAAATTAATGCTTAAAGCAGGTTAATAAGACTATTGTCCAAAGCAACGACAAGATAATACAAAAATTACCCAAGTGCTACTACAGACACTTTTCATAAAAAATTTCATATTTCTTTATCACAATCGGAGTTTATCTAAAAGTTTAATTTCTAATACAATAGAAATAATTCCAAGTAGAACTTGGGGCAGAGGTCTATTAGTTTAAAGAAAAAGTGTTTATAGGTTTTTTTTGTTAGTTCTTAGAAATTGTTTCATTTGTGCCCATTCCTTTGATACTTTTGAACATGAAAAGAAATACAGAAATAAATTATTTCACACAAACAGTGGTGCTAGAAATGAGATTGTGTTTTATTTTCTGAGTCACTTTTTTAAAACCTACTCTGATAATAGTCATTCTCTCCCCATGTTAAAAAAGAGAGAAAATAAGTACATACTTTGCAGAAAGAAATCTGTGATGTATCTCCATTTTTACCTCTTTCCCTACATACAGGAAGCTATCCAAAAATGTGGCAGCTGACATCATAGTCAAAGTGATTCTTGGAGTCTTGAAGTGTACTAATTTCTTGAGATGGATATTTGATTACTAGCTAGTTCAGTGGCCCAGCTGTGTTAGCATGAGTCAGCTGAAGGACTGTTTATAGCCATTATTCTGAGTGGAGTTTGCATTTGATACACTCATAAGCATTACCAAAAAAAAAATAGTAAGTCTATGATGTTTTCAGAGGTTTAACAACTCACAGCAGCTTTCTGACTTAAATGTGTGGCCCAACAGGAAAAAGCAGCTTGAAGTTCACTGTTTTGTTTGGGATAAAAGTTTTGAAGAGTGCTTCTGAAACACTTTATTTACATGTTTTATTTTCTGGTACGGTATTTTCAGTTAATTCAGATTCAGCTCAAATTAACAACTCCGTGTGCTTTGGGATAATTAAATTAGTTTCTTCTTATCTTGGCTCACCATGCAGACTATTGCCCACCCCTATAGCTGCTTTTACTCCATTGCTATACCAGCTCCGTTATTTAGGGCTGAAATCTTTTCTTCTCCCCATCAGTTGTTGTGAAAGAAATGTAAGCCACCTGTGAAAAAAATTAGCATATTTGGACCAACTTCTTGTGTTTGCTTGTTTGGCTGTATTCCAGGTATTTTTATGTCTGTATAAGGGAAGAAGCAAAAAAAGGTATTTCAGCAGTTCCTAGTTATTAAAATTGATCTGCATGTACCACGGACTGGGAGGAAGGGGAAGGGAAGGTTGAAGAAAACCAGGTTCTTATGAATTAAAGTGTAAAATGAAGGGGAGGGATGTGAAGCGCGGCCGAACGGGTGCGTGAGCCCAAGCCACGGCGGCCTTGTTGGGAGCATCAGCCGCCGCATCGTCCGGGCAACCCGGGTTGCCATGGTGACAGCAGCAGCGACCCAGGGACGAGTGCCGCTGCCACTGCCCAGCCCTCCCCGGGACTGCAGATGCCAGATGAGAGTTAGAGACTCCCCAAACCTTGCTCTGGCAAAACGTCTTTATTCCTGACTGAAAGCAGGACCAAATGGAGCTGCTGCTGGGCTCACAAAGCTGTTGCGCATTCAGCAAAACTTTACAGTCGTGGTTGTTTCTTTCTGGCGGTCAGTGAAGAGAAGTAGGGCTTAGAAGGTAGATATGGAAAAGAAGCACTGGTTCTACCCCAGGGAAACCTGCCATGATGCAATTAAATTTTTTTTTTTTGTATTTATGTAGGAATACAGATGACTACTAATAACGCAGGTGCTCTAATTGCCTCCCAGGAAAACAACATAAAACTGATATTGTCCCTCTTATTTGTTCTTTAAGAGGGCATTGCATAACAATGCACTTCAATAGTAGTAGCACACTTCATTTTTCTTGCACAAGTGGCATTATCTGTAGTTTCAAATGCGAGTTCTATTTACTCACCTCTAAATGGGGTTTTTAAGCCATGTGTCTTTACATACCAGAAAGAATGCTTAAAATAGCCAATTACATTCAACATTTAAAATTTCATGAAAGAAGGACATAATATGTGTTTGTTTCTGGAAGGTTAAAATTGCTCACAGTTAAAACTGGTTACAGTATTTTTACATGACCAAGACTTGTACTACCATTGTACCAAATCAACTAGCTTAAAAGGCAGAATGTTTGTTTTTCTGCTTTCCTTTCTTGTCTGTGCATGCATACTTATTTATAACATCCAACCCTCTCACTCGATTATTTCCTTTAACTCCAGGAAAATGTTTGAAACTACCTGTTAAATGAGGGTTTTGTTTGGCTTAGGTTTGGTAGCTTGGGGTGGGGAGCGTTTGCTTCATTGTTTGGGTTTTTATGGTTTTTTTTTATGGTAGTGAGAAAGGGGGAGTATTGTTGTTAAAGTTGTAATGTGATACCCAGAAAGATTTAGTAGAAATCCTAGGCTGAAAATAAATGTGGTAACTCTTCCATAAGTGAGTCTGTCACTGAACAGCAGGCTGACTGCCATCAAGAAGCACTTCTGACACTGTCGATGTATTTTGGGAAAGGGGGGAGTAATGGAATGGGTTATTTGATGGGGAGTTTGAGAATGTATTGCCTGAGAGAAATGTCTGGTGCAGAGCTGTGCATACCTACTTTTTTTTTTTTTTTGGTTCTGTTGGTGAGACAAAGAGAAAAAATAAATTTTACCCCAAATGTACATTTTTCTGCATTGTATTGAAAACTGAAATTTCTTCCCATTTGGCATGAAATATTTGCTTTTCTGAGAGAAAGAAAGAAAAGCAATTGAGAAAGAAGGAGATAGATGTTACTGCCTTTGCTCAACACCCAGATTACTTCATCATTTAGCCAGGAGATGAGAACACAGATTCAGTTTTGTTCCTTTGTGTGAGAATGTTTGTGAATTTTCTAGAAATAAACAAGTCACCTACCCACCAGGCTTAGCTGTTCTTTCCCAATCACTGCATACTCTGAATATCTATGAGTAGTGGAACAGTCCCAATGGATTAAGTCTAACTTAAGACTCAGTAAAAAATGGGTTTGACAGAGTTAATCAAGACATCCAGCCACTGCATTGGATCATCAGCTTACTTTTTAGGTGAAGTTGCAAGGTATACAGCCTCAGTTACTACAATTTAGATAACCCTTAGGTCACGGTATAAAATCTAAGAAGATACAGATTGATCTATGGATCTTTTGTGTGAGGTGCAGGATTTTCTCTGTGGATGATGTGCTTGTAGAATCAAAAGAAAACATGCCTTCAGCCTTTCCTTTCACATCTTTTATACAACCCTTCTTTTTGTAATAACCTGTGAAAACATGCCACAATAAGTGGCAATTTTTTTTATCTGCCTTTGGAGAAAAAGAATCCCAAGGTACCTTCCCCGAATACCTTGGGAATAAAAGCTGCTGTGTTTGACATAGTTTTCAAGATTATAAGACCAATACTATTTCTTCATGCTTTTTTCCCCTTTTTGTTTCTTTTCTTTTGGAGGTTCACAGTTTGCAACAGGATTAAAATTACGACAGTGACTTCTGAAAAAAGTTGCTGTTCTAATTTCACTTCGTATTTTTCCAGATCATCTCCCTCACTGCCCTTTTCTGGGGCCTTCACAGGAGAAATTGTTTTAAAAAGATGATGAATCAATTTAGGCAGAAGCAAGATAAATTTGCCTACACTTTCAGGAAAATGTCTCTTGTATTTTTCCATCAAATGATCATCAATATGTATTAAGGTCTGGTGTGCAAGTACTAACCAGTCATTTCCTGGATATTTTATCTGTTTCTATTTTTTTCTTCATTTGTTTTTTCCATTAGTTATGGTTAAGATAAGCATTGAAGAGCACAGTATATGTTTGTCATGTCCCTACCATATTTTCCTACAGTAACAGAAGGGTATAAAATAGCATTTAGGTTAGGGTTTCATCCCAAATGAACATGTCCTTCCTGGTCTATACATTTTATGAGAAAATGAATTCATTCTTTCTTCTGTTTTATATTACTATGTTAGGATCTTACATCACCTCATCAACCCCCCTCCACCCCCCCCATTTCTCTAAATGCATTCCTAGGGTTCGGTGCATCTATCATAGTGATCCATTAAAAAACAAAAATAACCAAAACAAGAACAAAAACCTCCTGCTCTTTTGGACTTGCTGCATGTTAAAGACTGCAGTAATTGGTTGGCAGTGGTAAGATAACACTGTAGGCATAAGTGTTCATTGGATAGCAGGTGAAGCTTTTTGGCTTCCTGTAAGGTAAGAGAGGAGCTTCTTGTTTAATTTGCCTGTGGCTTTCTAGATTTGAGTGTCATTTCTTCCTTTAAAACCTGTGCGTTCTTTGATACCTTAGTCATCTTGTTGAATACAAAGTATTCAGCAAAGCTGTTGGTAGATATCACTTGCCCTAAGTACCCAGGGAAGGAAAACCCAGAAAGAGACAAGTTGTGTGGAAACTGGTTATAATCTCATTACCTTGTAATAAATACAAATGTAAGATCCCAAAAGATATTCAGTTAAAACAAATTTTAAAAAAAAATTGGCAGGGGAATATCAGAAGGAGAATTTCAGCCGGCTGATTTGCGTGGCTTTAGTTGGTGTGGGTGTTGTTGGTTTGCTTTTTTTTTAGTAAAAGTGGATGTCCCAAAAACGGACAGGAATTAGTCTGAGTTTTTTGTTGTGTTCTTTCATGAATCCTTTACGCTTTAGCACAGGGAATCCTGGGAATGTCTTGTGATAGTGTGAGGTTTTTTTACAGGAGGAAAAGTGGAATTGTATTTTGATCAATTATTATTCTCCCCAAGAAAATTACATATTTTAGTGTTCTGTTCTATAAGACTTAGGTGCTAATGGAACTATTTTCTCTGTTTTAACTACCTAATATTAATACTATGGATCAGAAATAAATTTTCTAAGTGATTTAAATAATAGATTTATTTTAGTCAATGAAAGAATTACCATTTCAAATAATAACGTTGCTATAAAGTTCCACTATAGAAGTATATTGTTATCCGAAGTGGAAATATAACATAGCTTTCATCCCAAAATACAGATATAAACCATTAAAACAGCATTCCCCTCCAGAAACAGGTGAACAGTGGTTTGCTGGAAAACTGAGTGTGACAGACCTTTATTTCTTAAGCATACAATGTGACCTAATACATAGCACGATTTAGAACTTCACACGCACCACAGAGCCAAACCATTCACCAACTGCTTTAAGCAAAGGAAGATTGCAATTTATTTAGTGATTCAATTCTTTTCAGATCAGCCTTAGAACCTTTAATGTGAAGCAGATCCATGTGTTAAGATATGTAGCATCTCTTGTTGCCACACAGTTCATTGTGCCACTTAGTATACCAGTGAATTCTGTAATACAATACAAACTTATATTTGTAACTACTGAGGATGTTTTAAAATAGTATAATCGTTTTAAAATATTATAATTATTCTTTTTCATCTTTGTAGAACATTGAAGATCTTCTTCTTTTATAGTATTAACATCCTAGCTGAGCATGGTAGGAAGAATACAGAGTTTATCATCTCATGCTTGGAAAGTTTCAGTTTCATTTACATGATTCACTGTTCAGCTATCAGGTATAATTACTGTAAGGCCATAATAACGGGTCAAAAGAGCAATTTCTTTTTGGATCAGATGATAGTATTACCTAATAAAGAGAACATTCCCAAAAAAGCTAGGTGTCAATAAATTGTTAAGATTACAGAGCATGATTCTCCTGGTTCCTCCTCCCATCTTTAAAAATGATTGATGCTTTATATTTTCTAAGTGTTGCTCTGGTGCTAGTGTATAGGAGATTCTAAACAAAACCCGTTTTATACATTAACCTTCCTGAATAGTTTATGCGTTAAAAATTATAACAGTAAAGTGAAACCAGATGGACTGAGTAGAGTTGACAGCACCTTTCTGAGTGATGAAATTGCTATTGATTTATGACAAATGCCAGTAAAAGCAGGCAGGGACTGTTTTGTTGCTGTCAGATGGGAACTGAAAGTAGGCAGGTTTTGTTATCAATCATTTGTTGTCGGTGTAAGACAGTGGCAGGCTGCTATAATTGATTTGATAGCTCCGTCTGACTTGAGCTCCAGTGGCCACCGCAGATCATGGCAATGCAGCAGTGCAGAGAATTGACATGAAAAAGAAGTGACGTGACTCCTCAGAGGCCAAGTTGTATAATTTAAAGGTGTATGTTTGTCAAAACATTTTATAAATCAGAATTTTCAGACTGCAAGGCAATTTATTGATAGCATCCAATTTTGAGGTTAGTCTGGAAATGGGCTTATTTTATATTGTGGCATTAATTTAATAGTTGTTTTATGACTTAAAAGGATTTGCATGGGTAAAGAGACTTCTTTTTTCTCTTTTCTTTTCCTTGAAGAACAGCTTACATGATTTCATTCAGTTTGGTCTTCTGATGAAACTTTTCCCCTGATATAGTATCTGTCCCAGTTATGCCTAGTGTGATTGTAGAGTATCACTATGACACTTTGATCAACTGTAATAGCCTGAGTTTTGTGTTTTAAAGAAATAAAATAATAATGGCTACTGAAGACCTAATAGAACTATTGAATAAAGCTTTGGGGACTGAATTCTGAGGTAACCCCAAATTAATCTGTAATGTTATGTCCAGAAAATCTTACTTATTTCTCTGTGAATTTTTGATTCCTGAACAGTTTCAAGTTTGGTTCCAGCTGAGTTAATTAACAAACACAGATTGTCTTCTTTGCCATTTTCTGCAAGGGTAAGGATTATAGAATTAGAAAACATACAGCAGAGAATTATCTTAAGAAATATGAAGTCATGGATACATTCTGCCTCTTCCTTATTTTAAGCATTAATTATACCAATTAGATACAAACTTTATTCACAAACAAAACCATGTAATGATACTTATTTTATGTATGTGACAACTTAAGAGATAAGAAAGCATCATATTCTTTTTATAAACAGAGGATTCATGAGCTAGGAAGGACTTGGACAGTTAAGTAAGTGTAAATATCAGGCATATTTTTAATTCTACTGCTGTGCATTTGTACAAAAAATCAGTAATTCTCTGTTTGGATCAAAGAAAGTATTTTTGCAAATAAAAAGTGAGATATTGATGCCCTCCGCCAGTGTTAAAAATAATTAATTCAACTAGAGTTAATGTAGAGCAGGGCTGCTAGGTTAATACAGACAAATAGACTATTTAAAATGAAGTGATTGAAACAGCATGGCTTTTTTAGTCTAACAAAAAGAAGGCGAGAAGAAAGTGTATGTGTACATAGATGTGTGTGTGTGTGTAAAATACACACAGATCTGTATTACATCCAATGTAAATATATACAATTATAATATATATACAATATGTTGCATATGTTGGAGAAGAAATGTTAACATCATTGTCTTGGTTTGAAAACAAACCAGTGGGAGACTGCAAGTCAGACTAAAATTCAAAAGGAAAACAAAAAAAAAAAAATTAAAGATAAGTGAGATAATAACAAGGAAAAGCACTGACAAAGTCAGATACAATCTGACACCCTGTTAGAGTGGTGGTAGCAGTCCAAACGAAGCAGCTCAGCTGAAGCGGCGATTCCGTGGAAGATCCCGTCTCCAGCCGAAGGTCCAGTGGTATCTCCCGTCCTCCAGGAAACCAGCAGACAGGGCTCCTCGTGGTGTTTGCAATCTCAGTTTATATCCAGGATGGAATGCCTGTCTCCTCCCTCTGGGCGGGGCATCTCACAATGGGTTGATGTAGTTTTGTCAGTCATGTGGTAAGGCCATTAACAGAATATTGTCTGGAATGGGTTATCTATGAGTCATGTGGTAAAACTCATTAGCAGAAGATAGTCCGGAGGGAGGAGGCAAGCAACACCACCCACCTGGTGTCAACAGTTCATGTAGATGGTAATAGAATACACTGTAACCCAGGACAATCATAAACACAAGAGCAATGGAGATTAGTAACAAGTACTGTTTTGAAAACGGCATTCTGGTAGGATGGGTAGTTGGTCCCATTTACATTGAGACATTTTAAAATTTCATCTATTAATCAGCAAGTGAAAGTATATTAGCAGCATCACTAAATATAATAAAGGAACTGGAATCTTGTAAGTCTTATATTCTATATTTTAACTGTGGCTTTCTCCACACTAATTTGTATTTTTCCCAGTTAAGTCCTGTTTACTTAAACGGCTTATCTTTTTTTAGATAAAATGCTTTCTCAAAAAGAGATGTTCATCAGTTGTGTTCATATTAAAGAAAAAAAAATTGTAACATTTTTACACTCCAAATGTCAAATATAGCTAGATCTTTTAAATAAATAGAGCTTTCCTATTTTTCCCCAATTTTATTAACATCTCCATGTCAAAGAAAAGCAAAAAATGTTTATTTCGTTCATGCTGATGAATATTAATTGCAGATAGTATTATAGATATGATGAAGAAAGAAAAGACAACTGACAAATGCAAAGAGGGATCATATTTCTTACTGTTTCTAGAAAGATTCCAGTTTAAAGAGAGTGTCAGGTGGCTAAGACATGGAAAGCTACTTCAACTACATGGGTGTTTTGATAAAACATTTAAAGGTAAGATTTAAAGACAATACCAAAGGAGTATTGAGTGCTACAGGGAACCTGAAGAGACTAAGAAAATTGAAACAACTAGGATTAAAGATGTAGGTAAAGGCAGTATTATGGGAATAATCTTGAAGACCTTGAGTTTCTGCAACTGGAAAAAGTTGTAGTGAGTCCCTGTTCCAACTCCTAAATCTTACTCTAGGAACAGATACCCAAAAACCCTGTGAGAAGAAATTTTCTGAAGTACTTGGATCTAAATTATTTACACTTCATACAGTATCATCTTAAGTTTATCATCTTAAATTTTACCTAGACACACTCACTGCAAGGCTTCAGAACACAGGTGTAATAGGCTCCTGCAGATTACTGAGCAACTGCATTAAATGTAGAAATACTGACTAAAAACCCTACTCAACTATCTCATAGAAAATTATGCTCTCAATTGCTCTGCTTTTATGCCATATTTATATTAAAGAGTAACACTGTAAATCCAGTCAATTCAAGCTGTAAAATACCCTGAAAGATCTGTTCCAGAAGAAACAGGTCTGAAACTTGCAGATGATCTGGGTTAATTAGCTGCAGCCTTTAAGACACCATTCCAGCATGCCGAAGTTCATGGGTTTTGACATAAGTGGAGTGCTGAAATATCAAAACTGCTTGTGTCAAAGGTGATTGTGCTTAATGATGTATCTCAACTAGTGGTGCCTCTGCATCCTTGTCTCACTATTTATCTGCCTCACTTCATCATTAATGCTGATCTCTGTGCTTGTTTCCACAAGCGGTGCATTTCTATATTCCGTGATTTTTTTAATACACTAAGTTCCTCAGTTGAGTGGACTGCTTGCTCATTATGGAGCTGGCACTGCGCTGAGGACTCTTACTGAGATTCAGAGTTAAAAGTGGCTGCTCTGTACTCTTGGTATGCTCTTTACACTATTGGTTTCTAACATTTACCTCTTGCCTTCCCCCAAAAAAGTATCTGAAAAAATCATTTCAATTATTAAACTTGTATTTCTCTCCACCAGTAATCTGCAATTTTTATTTTCTATGTGCTGCTTTAGACTCCTGTGTCCTCTTAACAAAATTTGAAGCAATTCACTAGAATTTAACATCAATACTCTCACCTCTAATATTAAGTGTAAAAATTCTGGAAATTTCTTAGCTTTCCTTAGATACTGTGAGCCCTCTCTTTAGCCATATAATAATAATCTTTTCTAAAACCATTATTTGTATTAAATAGATATGAAACCATTAAAAGGTAAAATTTACTTTTACATATCCTGTAAACTATATTTGAGCTTAGTTACAGATGCATAAAATGAGTAGCTTGTTTCCATAAGTATAATTTCACTACTTGGGCAACTTGTTATGAAGCTAATATATAGCTACTGATTTTTCTTAAGTGTACTATTTCAGAAACTCTCCTTCTGGTCACCAGGATTAGACCATTAACATTTCAGAGAGCATTTCATTAACATTTACATAGTATCTCATCAGACTGTTCTTTGACTTGATATAGCATGAGACCGAATCACCTCTGAGATTTCCCAAGGTGCTTCTTGCCTCTGAAGCTGGTATGTCAAAAACCCTTAGGAACTTGCATGTTTTTCAGCTAGAATATAATGGGACTGCGATTCAGTCAGAGCTTTGAAGGAAGTGTACAAAAGACACCAAAGGCTCCCTATTTATCTTCTCATTGTAGAAGAATATAAAAAGAATAAAATAATTATGTATGTAGTGAAAAATCAAAACTGGTGGGTGAGCTGGATGACCTAAAAAACTTCAGAACCCATTTGTATCCTGCCCTCAATGTCCTCTGAAAAAAGTTCATCTACTTCATCCCCTTCTATTCTACATTAAGAAACTTTGCTGAAGCTGAGCATGATGACTTCCTCAAGCAAGAAGTAAATTGCCCCATCTCCAGAAACTTCAAATTCAGCTGCCCTGCATTCGTCAGGGGATAGTAAACAGCCAACCTTTCCCCCTGCTGCTGTGATCTTTTCACAAAATGGCTGTTACTGCACCCATGCAGTGAACTGTGAACAAACAAACTTTACAGATATTTTCTGTATAATCCTGTTACCTAGAAATAAGTAAAGATAAATGGAATCACTTCAAGGTGTTCAAATCTTACCTGATGTTTTTTTGGTGAGGGGAGCAAAGAAAGCTCTGAGTGTTTGCCTCTACAATGTTGTCCATGAATCTTCAGGTTAGGTTCTTTCTTATAAAATATTGTGATTGTTAGTTGTTCTTTATTTTTTTTAATTTTACTCCCTCTTTTCCTAACTTGAAGGATAAGGCCAGACTATACTGCAGTAGATTATATATTTATAGCTAATACTTTGTATCTGGAGTTTTCAGGGAATACATTTTAGCTTGAAATTTTAATTGCATGCATTTATACTTAATTATGAATGCCATTTCTACTTTTTGTAGCTTTATTACTGTGTTTTTCATGGTTTTCTGTCCATTATTGCTTTGCAAAAGTCCAACGCAAAAGAGGAAACAGGTAAATTAAGTGAGGTAAATAATGTTCCCTTATAGAGGAGAATTATTCCTTTATTTTATTTCTTTAAATTGCAGTTGGGCAAATGTGCTTTTTAAGTTGGCTGTGTCCTTTTTATAAAGTACTTGAAAACATTTAATCAGATACTGATGTCTAGCTAAATCCTACTGAGATATGAAACACTCTCCATCATTCTTTATCTTCCTAAAATCTTCCAGTTTTCCCTTTCACCATATTTTTCTATTTTCCTGAAAGAATAGAAGAATATGAATAATTACTCTCGATTCTTACACTGTTATTTAAAATTCTGTGTTCTGAAACTTAGCTAGCCTAAAAATTTCAACATGGTGATCACCTATCACCAGAGTTTTAGACTGAGACATTTCACCAGGCCAGTGGACTTTTCTCATCCACCTCTGTGTGTGTGTATGTGCGTGCACTTAAAACATACATTATTGCATTATAAATATATCTGTATCTTAAAATCTGCCCTTGCCATACCCAATTATCTGTAATTTGAGGTGCCTGTGAGTTAATGCTTCAAATATTCGACTGTACAATTCATGGTCGGCTTCTGCATCGGTTTCAGTGCATTAACGTAAAGCATATCTGTGTGTGAAGAGATATTCCAAATGAAAAGAAACAGCTTTAGAAAAGTATTGTAGGTTGCTATGAGATAATATAGTATGTACTTGTGTGTTGCTAGAAAAGGGTATGAATGTACCTTATGGATAGTAAAAAAGAGGGAAGGGCTGTTTCTTAGTGAGCTACTGCTCAGGTGCCTGATCTACAGAGTATTTACAGTTAAGAGTCTTAATTCAGGGGGGAAAAGCTAAGGGAAAACCTACCAGAAGGGGATCATAATTATTCCAAGTAGCCCTGTTGGAAATTCTGAGGAGTTAAGAAAATAACCTGTCATTTTTGATTGAGGCTGGTAATTTTACTTTAGGATGGCTAATCCTAAACTATGAATCAGTCATACACATGTAAAAAATAACTGTTTGAGAAACTATACAATAAAGTGTTGTAGTTTGGAGTGGAAGTGAATACTTGGTCTGGTCTGTAGATTTAAACACCTGGGTGTTTAAATAATGAAACAAATGGTTAAATATAGTACTTAGAAGGAAATTCAGGAGCCAGGAAGAAAACTGCAGGGATGAAAGGGAGAAGTGTTATCACTTCTGATAGGCATGACTGGCACAGTAGTACATTTTGTACTTCATTTTTGCATATAAATACATTTTGAGCTTGTTGTGATAGAAATTCTCATAATTTTAATTAGTTTTCTTGTTTTTTAAACTCATTCAGACTTCTAATGTGACTATAGCAACCATTTCCAAATGAAATCAGTATTTTTTTTTCATATGTAACTCAAGTTGATTTGTAATATTAATAAATACTTAGAATATCCCTGTGTCTGCCTGTTCTACAATTGAAAATACAGACTGCCTTGACTGTAAGGCTTAAGGAGAGCTTGATCACGCTTTCACTGGGACGCTGCAGTCCAAGTCTGTTCTTAGGTCCTTGTTTTATATCTGATCAACTTCCCAGAAAAATTACTTTTAACTAGGAGTTATTTGATTATTTTAGAGATATAAATAATTAAATTTAGAGCTGTATCTCTTACCTCTATTTATTACCACTGGGAAATTTCTGTTAATGAATGCCAGAAGTATGTTTACTTTAAAAGCTGGTTCACAAATGTAATTCAACTGTTAGCACATGGTCTAGCACTTCTTCTCATTGATACTTTAACAAGAATTACATGAAGTTTCATGTTTTGTGTGACAGATGAGCTGCAGGGGGTTTTTCAACAAATCCGTATATACCTTCTTAGTGCTCTTGCTGTACTCCTTGGTTTTTTCTCCTTGATTTTGAGTTAAACAAAACATGGTTATATTACTCAGGAGAAAAAATACAATCACTTTTCACATGGCTGATAGCTCTCCTTCCTTTCACTAAATTTAAGAATCATAAAACTTAATGGATAGTTAAGAATTTATTTAATCTATTTTCCTTTCACATTGTAAGTTCAAGGATACAGATGTCATTCTTGATGGAGGTTTCTACGAAAAAATTAGACAAACACATTCACAGTGGACAAAAGGAGCAGCATCTTTTTTCCTTTTTTTGCATATTTGTTTCATTTTTGCTTCTTTATATATATTCGGAAAAGGATTTACTGAATGGAGTATCCTACTGCAGAGGAAGACAGACAACACTGATCTTGGCAATAAGAGGCTTATGTGGACTTTTGAAATACCTTTATCATCCCATGTTTTCTTTGGTATTTCGTTGTCTGGAGACATAACAGCTTGATACTTCTTTCTGTCTGTTCTTGTAGATTGGGATTTTCAGATAGCTATGATTTTTATTAGTCCCGTTACATCTAAAAGGAAAAAGTCAACTTATTTCTTGTAGTTCAATGTCTAAAACTAGACAAAAAGCCAAAGCTGATGAACAGGAGAACTAAGGCATGATAAATGTTTTTTAAAAGATGATGTTCCTGTTCATACCTCCTAGAAACAGCCTGGTATTTTGACTTGTGTTGAGCAATTCTCTGACACTTCTCTCCTTTGTTATTACTAGAATCATGACTTCCGCAGTCTTTCAGTTTTCTTAAATCGAATCTCTTCTAAAAAATTCATCAAGTATAGCTGCAATTTGCTTTGAGGTTACTTTAACTAATGCCTGGGGTCTGATTTTATCTGAATTGGGGGTTTGGGGGAGTTTCTTATAAAAAATCAGAGTTAGCTGTGCATTAGTGCTCTGTCACATGCATTAATTATTTTCAAAATGCAAATTCAGTGAATACTGAAGTAAAAGAAGTCATTAAACAATTTGGCTTTTGTTTCTCTTCCACGCAAAACTTTTCTTCCCTTTTGAGTAAGGAACCAAGTCTTTATTTGGTCTCCTCCTTATCAGTGTATGTATAGAGTGATTTTTTTTCTTTCTTTACTAGTTGTATCTCATTCTGAGTACTGATATTATTAATTTGTCCTTAAGCAATTGCATTATTCTTTGTATATATTCATCCTTAGTAATTCTCTCCGAAGACTGTGGTTTCTGCTTTTCTTTTCTGATTTTCAATTCATAGAAGTCTTTGTGAATTAATCAGGTTGATTTCTTACTACTTTTTCTGTAGTTTCTCTGCGTTGAGATTATGGGATTTCATTACTTTTATATTGCATTGTTAAAACATGCCAATATTTTTGAGTCCCCTCTTTCTTGCTGTGGGAACTTTCTTCTGTGCAAAAAATAATGTGGGTAGTGTTTACAATAAAGCTAATAAAACCTGTATTTATTCCTCCTGTTTTAAAGCATTTCTTTCAAGGATATAAACTATTTCTAGCATTAATCTAAACTGGAATGTTGGTGTTCCAACCTATTTATGTTAATAAGCAACAGTAAGTAATAATTTCCCTCTTGTGAACTGAGAAAAGTGCTATATCCAATGACTTGAAAATCTTCTTTTTTCAAAAGAAAAGTATGTTCTTCTGGAGAAAACCAGTTTTTATTTAATTTCTTAGTTGCAACTAAGAAAATAGAATAGATAGGTTATCTGACACCAGTTCAGATTCTTTGAGTATTTCAAAATCCATTTTCTGGTAAAATTTCTGCTTGATAAATTTTCTCATTTCACATGTCAAGTGGCTAAGGTAGGTAGCTGTTCATACCAGTCTGTTTGGCCTTCAGCTAGACCAGAATTGAAGGTAGATAGTACACTTAAAAAATATTTTTTAATATATCAAATGGCAAAAGTGGCAAAAAGTTGCATTTTTGGTGGCATTTGGGAAATGCAGAACATTTCATATGATTTGAGTCTGAGGCCATTTTAGTGAATGATTCATGTGAACACCAAAAGACGCTAAGCTTTCCTTGATTTTGACTTTTTATAAGACTATCTTCGTCATATAAAATTTAACTTATTTAATGAAGATAGTGAAGAATTTCCCTATCCATAGGTTTTTTCTACCTTTCTAGACTTATGATCCTATGTATTCTAGAATATGTGCAACACATTGACAGGAGATTGTTTGCTAGGGTTTTTTTCCTGAGCTGCATGTAATCCTCTAACGTTAGAGAATACGTATAGTGGTGCCAAATTGGTCTCACTGTTAGTACAAAGTGCTGTTATGCAATAACTACGCAATATTCTCATTAGAGATGAAGATGTAATATTCTTCATTGAAGTAACCTTCTGAGGGTTTGATAAATGAGCAGTTAACCATCTTCACCTTAATCCGAATGCTAATGCTGACCAGCATTGACACTGTATTTTTCATCTTCACTGGGTGGAAGATGATACTAGTATTCAAGAGAAAGTCTGTATATTGTATCTATAACTTTGACAGATAAATATTCCAGATATTTAAAAGAATATAAAAGCAATTCTGAGAACCACTTCTGCCATGGAATTAAGTGGTTATGTTGCCAAATAGATGTATTGTAGATGCCACATTTGTGATGTATGGTTCACAATCCATTTCGAGGCGAAAGAATCCTCTTCAAGGATTGCGATGCCAACATGTAATTGGGAAGAAAAGCAACCAGATGACAAACTAAATAGACCTAATATTACATCCATCAAATTAGAATTGCTTTCTACTTGCTGAAAGCTAATAGCTGGGAAAAGCCTGTACAAGGTTTTTATCCGTAGCAGTATGGGTCAGGAGATATTGAATACAACCTGAATTTGAGAAGATTAATATGAGCTTAACTAGACAGAGAAAAATATGCTAAACACAATAAAACTTGTTTGTCTGTTCATTGAAAAGATTTTTATATTTGAACAAAAGAAGTTTGCTTTCTTATTTTAGGAAGGTTAAAAATGAATTTTAAAAAGACCATTGTTCCTCTTTCAAAGAACACTTGTTATCTTTTATTTTCCTTTTTGTTGACTCAGCCTCATTTATAGACATTTTTTCATGTCTTTGTACTTTTTTCCCATTATAATATGTAAATATTATTTTTGAATCCTTGTAATGCACTTGATAAATCGTTTTTCTTAGAATAAATTAGTTAAAAGGTGAAATGCCTTTTTGTAACTGAGTTTAGATTGACAGCTGGGGTTTTGCAAAGTCACTATTTCAAAGTATTGATGTAGATTATTAACAGAACTTTTATTGGCATTAATAGTTACACTAAAGCCTGTTGAGTCAAGAAATCTGAGTGTCATGTATATGCATGCATAATATCTGCATGTGTATAAAATATCTATAGACATCACCATTTTTATAGGTATTTAATTATATATTTGTTAGAATCAGGCATTAATTTTTTAGTAGTACCAAAATTAGGGGTTTCAAGAATACTCGTAATGAAAAATATTCTCAGTAATAGTTGTTGTTCAGTGTATATATCTGGTCTGTTGTTTATATTTCTTCAATTTAAGGAAAACAGTTTGATTTTCAAAAATAATACATTAAAAGATTACAAAATTTTTCACTTTTGGTTGAAAAACACACTGACTTTTGTACCTAAATCACTCACTAGAATTCATAGGAGGTCAGTTATGTCTGAAATTCATTGACTTTATATTGACCTGGGTAAAATAATGTGTTTAATAGAAAACTGTTTTACAAAGAATCTCTACCATCTAACAGTATTTCAGATAACAGTTGTTGTCCTCTTTTTTTTACATGCTGAAGTGTTAAAGAAGAAAATGAAGCATTTTAATGAAATGTTACTGAAAATATATAGAAAGTAGTTGTGTATTATGAAAACAATCCTATTACTGATTAATATTTATTATTGTTCATATTTGTGATTCAGATTTTTCCTAAGCTCATTTTTATGCATATTTACAGTGCTAGTTCATTTTCAAGCAATAATCATATCTTAAGCTTTGAATATCAGTTTCCTCTTGTGACAGTTCTACCAGAATAGAATCCTAGTTTGCGAAGTCTAATTACAGTGAAATTCTGATTCCCTTAGCCTTGTTATTGGCAAGAATTTTGGCCGTGGTGGAATTATGCTGGTGGTAAAATTGTATCAAAAAACAACCCAAAAACTTCCAGATTTGGGTTTCAGTTTTTTTAAGGTAAAGTCATATATTAGGCATTACCAGATTATTTTTCAGCAAGTGCAGAAACAGTCTGAATTATTACAGTGTGAAGTTCTGGCTATTTACTATAAGAATGTAAATAACGTGGCACAAAGCCGTATTTATAATGACTAATGAAAGCTGTTACACTGCAATCAGAGTGATGCAGAGCAACAGGGCAATTCATTAGGAGAAAAGCAGTTAACAAACAGCTAAAGCATGCCAGTTTGGACCTTTTCGTTTCAACTTCAAAACATATACTGTGTTCTTGCTTTGTTATGCTAAATAATTATTTCTAAGGTAAAGTAGATAAAGAAAAGTGAGGTTATCCCTGCCTGCTGATTCCAGCTAACTCACAAAATCGCAAAGAGAAGGTGTCGTTTTTGGCTTTGTTATGAATAGATAAATAAGCTTGCCATGTTACGCTTGTTAAACATACTGTATTTGTGATTTGTTGCAATGGGATGTTGATTCAGCACAGCATATAAGCACGCACATAAGTCCCTCCTGACTTCAAGCACCTCTATTTAAATTCAGTGTTCAACTAAACTAGATCAGGGAGTCAGTAATGTAAATCAGGCAATCTGGATTTAAATTCTATGCTTCCAAACTATGGCTTCTGTAATATTAACAATGTGTCTCTCAAAAGACAGTGCTGACATTTGTGATTGATTTTTCTTTTCATTTTCTGTCTTTAAGACACCATTATTAGAAATAAAAATTATAAAAGCTGTATTTAATTTCTATTTCTCTTTTATACAAGCAAGATATATAAGGAAGAAGGCAATTGTCACAGGCGCTAAATGATAAGCTTTACGGTTTTTAAGACAGGCTTCATCTGATATTTTATTTTTGAAATAGTGTGAACCCAAAATACAGAGGGATACGAGTACTTACAAAGCACCTTGCTATATTTATATTTGAAATAGCGTTTTGTACAAAGTAATTTTACTGAATGCTATTTACAAAAGTATGTATCCTTATCTTTAAACGTTAGCAATATACATACTGAAATCTTACTGTGGTTTTAATTGTATTTGCCCATAAATCATCATTTCCTGTATGTTTTCATTGAATAGCATTTCAGAAAATGTAATGTATTAAAAGGTGAAACATTTAGTCAGTAAACCTATAGTTTGCTGGTACAGGAGAAGGAATTTAAAAAAGCATCAAATGACCTTACTGCCATATTTCCATCTCTTCTCCAGACAAAGCAGGATCTTACACTTATATGATGCTGTTCAAGAAAAGGCCCCTTTCATGTTGACAGGTTAACTAAAAATTCAAAACTCTTTGGCAACTACAGTTATTTATAATCTTGTTCTATTTCTGTGGTATACAAGCAGGTATATTTATGAAATATGTGTCAAACTTCTCTCTAATTGTCAAGGCTGGTTTTGTTAAATATGTTCAAATGCTGCTCCAGATGAATTTTATCTATAACACAAAGGATACAAACTTTATTTATAACTTAAAGTTAGTCAAAGTAACTTTAATTACCACATCTTGCAATTACCTCAGGTTTGTTACAGTTAAGACAGTTTACTAGTAAGAAGTTCCCTGCTAGTGTGTGGTAAGGTAGTTTCTACAAGTCTGGTTCTACAGATTTATGGTCTGTCACATGCACGTCAGCCTCCGAAGAGCAGAGGTGCTTATGCTTCCACAAAAGCAACAATTTCTATTAAATTGTGCTCACTTTTCTACTTAAATAAGAAATCCAGACTTCTAAAATAATTCTGAAAGTTGTGAAGCATTAAATGAACAGCTAATCATAGAATCATAGAATGGTTTGGGTTTGAAGGGACCTTAAAGATCATAAAGTTCCAACCCCCCTGCCATGGGCAAGGATGCCACTCACTAAATGAGGTTGGTCAGGTCTCCATCCAACCTGACCTTGAATGCTTCAGGGATGTACATGCACAATCTCTCTGGACAACCTGTTCATGCTTCACCACCGTTTGAGTAAAGAATTTCTTCCTAACATTTAATCTAAACCTGCTGTCTTTCAGTTTAGTGCCATTGCCCCATGTCCTGTCACTGTCTGCTTGCATAAAAAGTCCCTTTCATTTGGGAAGCCTCCTTTAGGTACTGGAACACCACTTTAAGGTGTCCCCTAATCCTTCTCTTCTCCACATTGAACAACCCCAGCTCTCTCAGCCTGTCTTTATAGGAGAGATGCTCCAGCTCTCTCTTTGTGTTTGATACATTTACTGATTTTCTGTAAATTTTCCAAAATACAAAACTAGCTTTTATAATAAGTTGATGGGGGTTTTCTTTTAGTATAGTTTTAAATGAAAGTTTTAGATGTTTGAAAATTTGAAATCTGCATTGTACAAAGCAGTGTTGCAGACCAGAACTGAAATTGTAGACTTCAGTCAAATGGAACATGAGCAACTTCTGTGAAGAGTGATAGTATTTGATGCTGGGGTGCTAAATTAGGTTGCTTCTTTGCTTGTGTTTCAGAAATAACTACAAGTTGGGATGAAATGATTCTTAACAGCATTTAGATGACCACTAATTATCTGAAGAAACATCTTTGTTCCTTAGAGGTTGCATTAGCTATTAAGAAAATAATCTTAGAGAATTAGAGGTATGCAATGGATTTTCCTTTTTCTTAGGCCTAGTCAAACAAAATAATCACTTTTCTGTAGAAACACTTTGTATAATATTTTACTTAAATTGGTAGGGGAGTAAGTAACATTTGGACCTGCAATGGACATGGTTCTTCTAAACAATCAGTGGTAGATTGCTTATATGTGATGACCATACCTAGTACATTTTCAAGCAACTCCAGAAGTAACTTCTTATGATTGTAATCTCCTAAAATCATTCTCTTTACATTCCAAGCTTTCATTTATGTTGCATAATCTTTTCAATTTATATAGTAGCACCTAAATTTAATAGGTTTTCTTCAAATGCGTCAGTAAGAATTCCAGAATTTAATTCCTAAGCCTTTTTTTCTTTTGAAAATTGCAATAGAAAAATTGCACATTCAAAAAGATAAATAAGTCATATAGGGAAAAAACGCCGAAAGATTTTGCTATGTGGGCTTTATTGTTCATGAAGCTTCATAGGCTCTTTAGGTGAGCTTTCCTTGCTGCTCTGCATAGACTAATCATACTGACCTACATGAAATGGATGAGCATTTTTTGTGTTATCTTTGACTGCTTAATTCAGCTGATGTGATTAAACATCACCAAGGTTAAATTATGAAGTTTGAATCTTTAACAGTCTATGCTTTGAAAAATTTTATGATTCAACTTAATAACTATCTTACTTTGAAGCTGGGTTTGAACCAGATGACCTCAACAGAGGTCTTCGCCAATCTAAGCTTTTTTATTATCTGAGAGAGCTATATCTCTTTATTAAATTTTGTGAATTAAAACACATAAGCAAATTTTAAAGTTACTACATATGCAGATGTCTTGAATATAAAGGACTTCTTTCCATCAGGAGTAGAAGTTCTGATCATTAATTTTTAGAATTATTTTCACATCTATATTAAAAATTAGAACCTCCTTGATGAACATAAAAAGGTATTTGTCTTGCATTTCTCAGATTTAGGTTCTAGTGAGGCACCAGACATTTCAGGTAAGTATCAGGAGTTTTTAGGGCACCTATTCTACAGCACATAAGTCTTCTGTACTTGTGCTTCGTGTCAGCAACAGCCTTGGTATTTTTGCACCCTCTTTATCAGGGAAATCTGAGGCTTAAAAGGCTTTATTATTTTTTTCTGGCTTCATTTTTAGTCTGATAAACTGAATTACACATTCTTTGGACTTCTTCATGACTGTGATTTCATTGGTCATGTAACTAAACAACGATCTTTGCATGTCTCCCTAAAATCCCACTGGAAAGTTACTTATTAGGAAATCACCTAATCCTAAATTTTATTTTGTGATGTTTAAGGAAAATCTGTTTACCTTCATGGCAAGCTGAGCGGTTCTGGAAGTAGTACTTCTGTGTTTTACCTGCTGAGGATTGACTTGCACAGCTCCAACAGATCACAAATTTGATGGCAAAATTTAGCAACTCTGCCTCATGCTTTGACCACTAAAGAGATTTTCCCTAAAGTACATATTGCAATAGTTACAAGTTTTAGCTATAACTTGTTTTTTTGTAGCAATAATATGCATCTCAATAAAGGTGGGAAAATGCTTTGCATTGATGGAATTAAGCTTACTGTAAATGCAGTAGCCTACCTTGTCACATTCAAATTGGGAAGATGAAAAAAACACTGTCAAAAATTCAATTTAGCATTACAGAGATTACTGCAGTGTAACAGCCCTTTATCTGTAGTAGTGTATAAAAGCACTTCTAACAGTGCATCAATTTTCACAGCCATTTAGTAGATTAGAAAGCAATTGTAAACAGAGTAAAAACCCACATTAACTCCTGTCAACAGCCTGCCTTTTTCTCAGTTATGGATTTGTTTGAAATAACAGTGAAGTCTAGAGTGATTGCATCAACATCACAGATTGTATTATAAATATGAATGAACCCATTGTAATGGACTGCATAGTAATAGATGGCAAGAATTTGTCGTTCCCCCCCCAAAGTAACAGATTTTGTAAGGGAAGAATAGCTGTGGCATAAGGAAACATGTCACTCTACAAGAAATTACTGCTCCTGTTGTGAAACACTAACTGCACCAAGTGATGGATTTTTAAACTGCCTGTATTTTAATATTTTAGCAATGCACCATTAATAAGTGTCTGGTATTTCTTTTAACTGAAATCAACTGAAAGTTATTAAGAAACCCTAAATCAAGTGTTTTAAAATGAGAAGTTATTTAAACAACATTACTTGGGGTGTTGTTTGGAGTGTGGAGAAAGTAGCCATGCATGGGTTTGTTTATTTTGGAAAATTGTCTTTCTTTTAACTGCTTACAAGCAATAAATGCAGTGAAAATGAGAAAAATACTATTTTTTCCCTCATCATCAGGTAGCACAGTGGTAGTTAAAATAAACTGATTCATGGCCAGTGTGGTGAAAGCTGATATTGAAAGACTTAGAAGATTCTTCATACGCAACATCATGCAGAGTGCGGTGTGTTTTGCATTTTTTTCATTTCTCCAGGAGATGTGTAATGTCTCTAACTAACACTGGTGACTAGATATTTGCTAACACCTGTTTCTAAAAGGTGTTGTACTGCGTATCTTGTTAATTGCTGCTGTCCATTTAACTATTCCTTATAGACTTAAATAAGGTCTACTACTCAATTGCTTTTGTTAGAAAACTGTGGCTACTAGTGCACTGGGATAAATCTACCACAGTCATAATGCTAGGCATTATAAAATAAACTATAAAATAGTGCTTCTCTTAAGTAAAATGGACGATACTCTACATTTGAGTTCCAAATTACCACACACGGGATATTAAATATTAAGGACCAAATTTTCAAATGAAGAAAAATGTAATGTTTCATACTCATGGGAGTCAAACCTGTTAGTAAAGTAGCGACAAAGATAAAAATACATTTTCCTTCCAATTGTAAAAATGAAATGCAACAATATTTATCTTCTCTCAGGCTTTGCATCTCATTGTTATTTTGTGAAATATTATGGCAACTACTCAATGAAACATTTTGCTCAAAGACTTCATTTAAAAAGTCTTTAAATTTTGGCTGAGAAAGCTAGTGGTTTTCTCCATGGAGATCGTATATTTCTTTGATAACGCATGTATACTTGTAGCTTTTAGCCTTCAAATTTTTACATTTAAGCAAAAACAGTTTCAGGGATGGCGATTTCACAGTGAATTTTCTGCTTTACCCTGTTATAATTATTTTTATATTTCATTTATATTTTGTAAATACAGCAAAAAAATTGATTTATGTTTTTGAGAATAAAATGCTTAACCAATGCTAAATCTAGATTTATATTATTTCATCCAAAAAAAAAAAAAAAATCTCATGCTTTGGTAATAATAAAGGACATTTAATGAAACGTAAAAATAAATAATCATTTGTAAAAAAATACAAAACATCAAAGAGTTTATCTTACAGTCATGTGATTTCTTAATTTATATTTTTCAAAAATACTTTTTTTAAACTTTTTTCAACATTTTTTTCTCATTTTTTCAGAAAGTGCGGGTGAATGAGTGGTTTCTTAAATTGTATCCAGCATGCTAATGTAACTTCCTATGGTTAAATATTCCTATTTAGTGGATTTCATGACTCCAAGTCAAATAAGTGCACAGAATTCAAGTGCTCTGTGCCCTAGACTTACACCATTGTAAATTTAATTCTATTGCCTTTCCTATCCTTCATTTACCTACATGCTCTTGGGTGCAGCTGAAAATGTTTTTCCAAAACTCTCTCATCCGTCATAAGTGCTCAGTTCTTTCTAAGATGCTTTCTCATCTAATGCAGATTCACATGTAGTCAATGTTTTATATAAATAGATAAAATTAACTGTATCTTGCAGTAATTTTATTACAATTAGCTTACTGACCTGTCTTTTTAAAGAACACTTAAATACCATTTAAAAGCAAGTGAGACTACAAAGGAAAGCAGTTGGTATAAACTAGAACTAGTGAAGGTCCCAGGGCTAGAAAGCAAGCTATCCTCTCCTTAGGACCTGCTTTAGGATGAAGTCCTCAAGAAAGAATTGCAGTTGAAACTACTTCATTTTTACTGAACTAAAACAAGAAGTACCATCTCCTCGTACTGATGGTCACATCACCCCTAAAGCAGTCAAGAGTTGCCATTCTCTGAATGTAGAATTGTCTTCCCAAGGCAGGTGAGGACTGCCAGTCCAAGATTTACCAGTCTTTCTGGCTGGGAAGTCACGTCAGTGCACCCTCTGTAGCCAGCCACCTGCCCACAGTGCTGTTCCTACAGGTGTCTGTCTCATATACTCTATTTAGCTACTTTAGCCCACTTCTCTTTCCAAGTTACACCACTTCTGTTTGAAAAAAACCATATTTTAAAGACTATTGCTGAGAAATTACTGTTCAAAGCTGGCAGTTCTCAGACAGGTATAGACACATGTAAAGCAGGTAAGTAAACTTTATGTTCAGATGTAGATATATCCACTTAATTACATGGAATCTGTTTTGCTTGCCCTCACTATCTATTTAAAACTAATCTAAGCTAAGCTCTCTCTCTAATCTAAAGAAGCCAATAGATACCTAAAGTATGTGCTTTTAATTGTGCTCTGAAGATTGCCTTTTTCCCTTGACTAGTCCCTTGACAGTGCAATCTCTTTGCCATTATTGTTCTGCAGAGTCAGGCATAATGATTCTGCACCAGGACTACCATGCTCTACAATGATTTCATTATAGTGAAATACAGCACTAGTGGGTACATAGGATCCATAGATAACATTCCTCACTTTGTATTACTCTCAGAAATTCTGTATTTTGTGTAATTAGTATAGTACAAAACAACCTCAGCCACCCACAAATAGATTTTCCCTTAAATGAGTTGTCTCCTAAATTTGAAATACCTTTCAACTAGATCTTTGTGTATCACAGTCCTTCCTATATGCACCAGTGAATATGGAGCTGTGCATAATCTGATGAGGAAAATGGCATTTCTGTTTTAATTCGGATGGGCATAGGTCATTTGAATTAGTTTCTGAATGAATGATGGAATATATGTTAAAGTCTGTTAAACAATGAAAAGATCGATTAAAATAGTCTTTCCAAAAGATTGAGTCTCAAGTAATGGCATGTTTTTGTTTCATGCCAAAAATAGCTTTGTGTGTTGGCATTTTATTATTATTATCATAAAATACCTTTTATTATTCTCCCATGTTGAAACCTTAATGCTTTTCTTTACTAGTTCTTTAGCTTTATGTTTTATGGAATAATTCAAATTTAACATTGTATTTAGTATGTTTTACAAGTAAGAGACAAATGTTCTGTAATATATGCATACAGTATTATGGTAAGGCCCAATGAAAATATTTGTTTACTGCTTATTTTGAATGGCAGTGAGAGTATATGAATTAAAGTAGGTGCTGTTATAGATTTTTGTCACTGCATAATATTTTTATGCGTTTTTTTTTTTTAAATTTGTGAGTACTCTGCAAAAGCAGTGTTACAGGTGTTTTGGTTTTTGGGGTTTTTTTTTGTTTCTTTAGGTCTCCCTAAATGTTCATAAAACATTTTCATGGAACTCAAATCACTTTTCTTTTAATTCTTTCACCTACTAATCTATCTTACTTAACAAAAATGTGTACACACAGAACTAATATCTAATAATCACAGGGGTTGCCTTCCCATTCAAAGTATCATCTCTAAAGACTAAAGTTAAACATTTAGTCCTCTGTGGATGTGAAATTCTTAGATTTAGATGTACACAACTAGAGTTTTCTAAGTTTTGCATGGCCAGGACTAAATCTAAGCCAATTTCAGTTTAAAGCAGTGATGATTTTCACAAGAAGAGTAGGATTCCATATACCGATGCAGAAGTAGAAATTTTTTTTATAGGCTGATTTTTAAATCCAGCATATGATTCAAGCTTGTCAGAAACTTGCAAAGCTGTACAAAAGTTTGGATATCACAAATCTGTCAGAGAGAAGAGCCTAAACAACTATAAGAACTATGTCTACTGGAGATAAAGATTAGTGAACATGAAGGATGTTTAAAAAGGAAAAAATGGTGATAGGTAATGGCTGAGCAGCATACTTAATAATGGTGTCTTCCACATCTGCAGTTCTGTCAGCATATTGCATACTAAGCAGAGTTCCCTTGCTTATATCCAAACTGTTCACTTTAACAACCAGAATATAATTTATTTTAATTATATTCTTCATGTAGCTAGAAAAAGTTTTGTGAAATTTTATAGCTTTTGTTAAATAAGTGGGGAGATGGATACTCATAATGGTCTATCATGCCTTAAAATCACCAAATTGCACCGTCCTCCCTCGTAGGGAAGGTATGAGCTCAACAATCCCTTGTCTCTGTTCAGACTAGGAAATCCACCTTTTGTGCAGACTTCACTGCAGTCAAAAGTCTAAAGTTTCCAGATACAGAAGTTACTTCTAGATGCCAGCAGTGTGGGCTCTCTTTACCTGTTTAAAATACCTACATTAGGGTGAAATGAAGCGCAGTTTAGAAGGGCTTGTTTCTCCTCGTTGACTGTGAAGGGAACCTGAGGCAACCAGCAGAAATTCATTCGGTCCAGTTAATCTCACACTGGGATCAAGGGCCTTTGGTCAGGCACAAGGACGCACAGGACTTCGCATGCTCTTGTTACAAATAATTTTACACAACACTGAAGAAAAGAGTCAGGTTTGTTTCTGTACCTGCATTACACATCCATAGTCAATGAATTATATCTATGTCATAGTTGTAGTTATAATAAGGCCGGTTAAATTTGTATCTTCTTGTTTTAAATGTAACTGAGAATATTTCAAAGTATTCATTACCACAAAAAAGTTAATTTAAAAAAATAGGAAACGCATCTATACAAATGTAACTGAACTTTTTGCTTTAAGCCGTATTCTGTTACGTAACCAAAGACTTAAAAATTTATCCATCTGCTTCAGCTTATTGAAACAGTCCTGATTTTAAGCTTAATTTCTGGAAAAAATCTGTTTGGCTAGTAAGCTCATAATAAGTAAAGATTTTGAAGAGATGTAAGATAAATTATCGAATGCCATAACTGAATTCTTAGAGGATATTCTCCCTTTGCAGTCCCTTCCCCAGAGTTTTCCCCAGTTATGTTCCTGAAATAAAAATATATAAATATGTAGTCTACTATTTTTGCTGCAAAATTTTTACAAATCTGTTTGGAGTCAGCTGAGTTATTATTCTTAATACTGCTGGCTAACATTGAGAATCTGGTTAATAATACTAGGTGTATGTGGTATTATTTTATGACACAAAACTGAAAATTATATTTCTTCTATAGGATGTTGCTTTGAAATTAATAGTAACATGCTTGAAATTTGCATTTTAATAAATTTTCCTCAGATCACGGTGTGCTGCTGAACATTGTGACATTTTTCAATAGCATTTGTCTTTTTCCTTAGCATTTAAAGCTACTCAGGTGAAGCATTCCTCTGGAAATGAGCAGTAATGAAGATGCTAGAAAAGATTTGAGAATATATCTCTAGCATGTTTAGTATGAGTGACTAACTTAATTGATGAGCTAGCAATGAGTTTACAGAATATATTTGTTCTAGAAAGAAGTATCATTTTAATAATTACTATGTATATTGTGTTTCCTAAAAGGTGTTTCTATTACCTCTTTAGAACATGGTGGGAGAAAAAGACTTTTCTTTATTAGAACCACGTGGTGATTGTGCCTGTGTATGAGTGAGAGTGACCTATAGACATTCTGGTCTGAATGAATTTATGCGCACATAAAACTATGTGTGTACCTTGTGTTCTAAAAAAATCTTTTCAAGTATTTTGAGTGGTCTTATATCTTTGAAGAGTATCCACAGAACTTCTCCTGGCTGTCTTCTAGTTTCTTCAGTTACATCTGGAATAATGGAGGGGAAAAGTGAGGAGACTTCTGAGCAGTCAAGTGATTTCCATCACAGACTAACTTGGATCTGGAAATAAGTTGTTTTATGGGTTGTGGATTTTTTTGTCTACACCAAGATGGTATCTATAATCAGTACAGTTGCAAAGTAGTAAACACCAGTGATTCCACACAACTGGCAAAGCTCACCCCAAAACAAGACTGGCAATTGCTGGTTTAAAGGCAATGAAGCGTCTGCACATCCACATGTGAGAAAGAATTCTCATTGCTTGGATGTGATCATGCAGTAGGTACTTGGAACTAAAGTCTAGGCTTGTAGTGGGGTGCGTGCCAATATAAACTGATACAGTAAACAACTGAACAAAAGCCTAAAGGGGAAAAAAATGGAATTGTGTAAAAGTTTGCCTTTAAAGTCTGAAATCTGTCACACGAACAGCTTCCTGATGGAATTTGATAATTCATATATGCTATGGCAACTGAGTAGAGTTGTTAGACTATCTCCAGTTTTACTGGGTGTGCCAGGGTTGGCTTTTATGTTCTCCACAGCAGCCCGTAAGCTGCTGTGCTTTGTCTTAGCAACTGGTGATGGCACCAGACTGGTATTTTGGCTGTTGCTGAGCTGTGCTTGCATAGTGTCATGGCTTTCTCTCTGTCCACTCACAAAACACTCAGAGCCAGGAGGCTCAGGGTGGGCAAGAGGTTGAGAGGGGATGACCGGCACAGCTGACCCAGACTGATGCTCTACGATATGATGTCATACTCAGCAATAAAATCTCAGGGAAAGGGAGAAAAGTTCTTTTTGAACATGTTGCCTTACAACCTTGAGCATACTTTAAAATTATTTCATTTTTCTCCAACTTCCTTCAGAAAGTCCCTTTGCAGATTTTATGCTTTTGTGTTTTATAGTATGAATAATATTTAGTTGAATACCCAGAGTAATTGAAGAAAGAAAAGTATTCATGCTAATTCAGATAAACTTCAGTGGTCATGTGTTGTTCTCTGAATTCTTGCACTGTTCAAGCATTTACATTTAAGATGAGAATGCATTTGACCATTCATGCTACAGAGAAATAAGTTAAGCATGTATTTTTCTCTTTCTGAGTGACTGAACTTGTGTATTACTACTTTAATTACCCCTCAGGCAATCTTCTGATGTGTGATCATGTGCAGGTCAATGTTCTGAGAGTCCTTCAACATGACAGTTCACAGAATAATAATCCTGTCATTGCACCTTGATTCATTGTTACATTGTTTCTTGGACTTTTTCTCTTACTCACATTTGCTTAGCAACCAGATCACAAGTCTCATACTTATTATTCAAGTAATCACCCTCTGCAGCACATAGATGCATCAATTAAAGCTTTACAATGAAGTATATTGTTCTGTGTGTAATCCTCAGGTGTCAGGAATTAAAAATTGATTCTAAATGTTGCAGGCCGTGTTCAAATGGCACATCTGTGTTTATGTTAAACAAATAAGCATGCTGACAATTCTAAACAATAAGAAGTAATAGGTCAAAATCTTTAGGAAATGAATGATAAAATTATATTCTGTTCTTAAAGCACTTAGTCTTTTAGAGATTTACCAATTAAATGCAGCTCTGACATGTCTGCCAAACATTTATTTTAGCTCTGTTTTTTCAGATGCAAATCAATTTAGTATCTGCTTGATATGTTCTTACCTATATTCTTCGTAAACATTTTCTGGCTAATTTTCCGGTTTGTGTAAATTTCACAGCAATTTATTATTAGAATGAAATTCAAGTACCCAGAAGCTGTCAAAATGGTTCAGTGATTTAATGTTGGCGTCCTGCAGCTTTGACTGTAATCAGCAGATGCTCTGGCATTACCATAAATGTTTTCTTAACCGTCTCTGTCAAAAAAAAAAAAAGAGAGAGAATTTTTCCTGTTTGGAGTCTCCTGTTTCTGATTAAAGTCGGTTTGGGTTCTTTTGCATAATTAATATACCATGATGATCTCTAACCATTTGTTTTTAATATCACCTTTTGAGCTAAACACATTTGCAAGACTGCTTCATAAGTCAAAACAGACAAAGGAAAAACAAGTCTATGTTTAAGAATCCTCTGTTTCCATGGCTTGGGAGGTCTTACTGCCTTCATTGTTTTCTCAGTGAGTATAAAGGGTTCAGGTTTTCGTTCTCTCAGTTTTTCATATTCTATGTAATATTTCAAGTTTCTCCATGAGATAGAGGTTTTTTTCTGTACGTGCAAAAATGTGTAGCATTTTAGATTTTTGGAAATTTAAAAAAACCTTCCTACACAGTAAGATTAACTTTTGTTAGCTAGTTATTTCTAAATAGTATTTGAGTGCAATTGATTAGGAAAAGAAGGAGGAAGTGCTGCAGTTAGCTTCTGTTGTTTTTAACATACCAAAGTAGCTGCTAAGAGTTTAACTGGTAGAATATAGGACAGTAAATATGTTCATCACGTGAAAAGTGCATACCATTAATGATGTTAAACACAGCACTTTGAATTCACAATGACTGGATTAATTACCCATGATAATGTAGCTTGAATTTGTCTTGTGGTAATTCAGAGGTATATGGAGGAGTCAGTAAAAGCCATCTTTAATTAATAATTCCTCTTTTAGAGACTGCTGAAATCAGCGTCCCTTTTCAGAGCTGTTTGTCACACTTGCAGAGTACAGTTGTTCGTGTCAAATACACATATGGCTGGATCTTGTGCAGAGTAGAAACATTTTTTTACTTCCCATCTCTCTCCACACATGAACAAGGCCAACTTACAGTCCATCCCAAAGAGAGGGAATAATTTAGTGAAAGCACATAGCATTAATTAGAGCATCATATAAAGAGAGAGAGAAGAATTGTCAAAGGAATATATTTATGCAATCTTGTAGAGTGAGGGAGAGATGAATCACTTTTCCTCTGCCTTTATTTCCCAATATTTACTTTTACATGAGGATCTTCTTGCATATGTACTATTTCCTGCTCCACAGTTTCAGTCTGCTGGTTAGCACGCTTTCAACTATTTTCTTCAGAACTTTGTCAGAGGAAAGTAAGGACCATAATAATAATAATAATAATAATAATAATAATGCAAAAGTGACATGAACTAAGATGTTTCAGCTTCATCCCATTTCCATCCAGTGTATTCATGAAGGCAATCTTGGATGTTAGTTTACACAAGTTAAACTTCACAGTCAAGTCTGCTTCTTTCCTCTTAAAAAGCACCCATGCTATAAAGAAGCACAGATTAGAATCTGGAGTTCTCATAAATACTTGTCCAGGTTAGTAAATCACTACACTCTTCCCTATCGTAACATTAACAGCATGCAGTGCTCTCTGTTGCTCTTCCTCCAGAGACCTCTTTTAAAAACGTTTAAAATGAGAGAAGCCTGAGAGCCATATGCTATTCTTGCAATCTTTTGAATAATAGTGAATTACAGTCCAGTGTGACTGTGACCTGTGTGGGCAAGAACTGCCACAGGACATTGGTCCTGTGCCTCTTACAGCAATGTGAGGAGATTGTGTTTCTATTCAAGTTAAAACTAACACCCACTTAATTTACTTTCAGCTCCAGCCTCTTCTCTTTATGCCATTCCCAAAAGTATTTCCAGGACTTTGTAGATCTCCCTTTTGCTTAGAAGTAGTTTGATTCCTTAGGAGAGAAGAGCAACAGGTGATGAGAGAAAGATAGTTTTTCTCATTGGTTTGATCTGATAATACAAAGTATTTGTATTCAAACTTAAGGCAATGAAACCTACCAGTGCTCTGATTGCTGATATAAACCTGGGAATGGAAGTTTGGGATAAAAATAAGAAATAAAAATTGTATGGGTTTGTAACAGCCGCTGGAATAGCTACGGAATATCTTGCAAACATTTGGTATCAAGAGTAGTGAATAAGAAATAATAATAGTGTTAAACTTTTAAGGCAATTATTAGACATAGATACATAGAATCACAGAATGGTTTGGGTCAGCATGAGCCTTAAAGATCATCTAGTTCCAACACCCATAGCATGGGCATGGACACCACCCACTAGATTAGGTTGCTCAGGACCCCATCCAGCCTGGCCTTGCACCCTTCCAGGGATAGGGCATAGTTTTTGTGGGGGTTTGTGTGTTTTGCTTGTTTAGGGTTTTTTTCAATATGTATGCTAAATAGTAAATATTGAACAGAAGAAACAACAACATTTAGAACTGCAGTGAGTAGAATCTCATAAATAGAAGGTCAGTCTTTAAGATGTGCTTTGTTGTTTGGATTTGTTGGGGGTTTTATTTTCCAGAGGTAGGAGGCCTCCTACTGTGTTTTTTCCGCTATGGTTGGTAAAAGAAGACAAAATTGTGTTTCTTTTCCATTTCAGTTATTTTCAACAGCATGTTTTTTATCATTCCCCATTGCAACTGTGAGTGGCTTTCCTTTGATGGCAGCAGTCTTTATGCATATTCCTGAAGTTTTGTATCAAAGTGCACCTTGAAAGCAGCATTCATCTATAGGTAGCTGGTTTGCAGATAGGTTTGGAGGCTAAACATGTCTACTGCTCAAAGGCAGTTGAGTTTGTGGCATCTGCTTTAATTATCATCAGCCGAATAGAGGGTAGCTCAAGACTATGGACCTCTGTGTGTCTTGTCACAGATCACTAACTTAGACAGTCATAGTTTTTGACTGTTAACTCTAAAGATGATTTGGAACGCAAGCTGCAATATACTTGTGAACAAAATAAAACAAGTAATAAACCACGTTCCAGGAATTTAAAATACTCTAAAACATGTTAGCTTCCAGTTTTGTTACTATCATTTCCTGGTTATTTCTTGGCTTGAAGAAGAGAAAAAGTTGATATTTGTCCTATTTGTACCTTGAGAGAAATCCTGTTAACCCCTAGGTTGTGGATTGTTTCTGCCCACTGAGGCCTGAAGACCCCATGCTGCTGGTATTCATGTAGATCAGTATTTATCTTTTAACTCCCTTTGCCTGACATAAATAATAAGATTAATTTATTAGTTATTAATACCAAAGTTATGCCATATGATTTATCCATTTTGAAATTAAGATACTTAGAATTTAGTTTTTCAAGGATGTTTCAAACCATATGCTCTAAAAATCATGAATGACCACAAAACAGATTTCTGTTTTGGAAATATCCGTTTTGCACTTCCCTAGAAACTGCCAAATGTGCCTTCTTTTGGGGAAAAATGCATGAAAAGACACAGGAAATCAACTGTAATTCAGGGTGAAATAGGAAGGATGCCAAACTCCTAAGTCTGAAATAGTCATCTTATGAAGACACCTGCAGAGGTTTCTTCTGTCACTGACCTTGGGTCATTTCTGTCAGCAGCTTGATCCACACTTTTGTTCTCTTATCATCTTGACAGGCACTCAAGACTTTTATTAAAATCCTAGTAAATTAAAGTTGCATTTCTTGTAAAAAAAAAGTCATTGTCTTATCACAGGTGAGAACTTACTAGTTTAAACAAAGAATTTGGTTCCAACTCATTGCAATTGCAAAGTATCTTTGGAAAAGATAGGTAATAGTTTGAATGGAGTGATCAGCAGGAACTTAAAGTAGTCTTCGAGAAGATGTAGGTAGGAAAGGGATTAAAAGAATTTTTAAAGGCTTTACTTTAGGGCCAAGTAAAAGGGAGCTGGTCCAGCGTAATTCCTCTTCTCAAAAATAAGTTTGCTCACAGTTTGTAATTGACTTTCTTTGAAATTGAGTTTCTATAAATTATCTGTATTAGTCACACTGTGTGCTGACATACTCTCTTCTTGCCTTTGAAATGCGCATAGTGCATATTCACTATTTTTAAAAACTGTCTCATCTAAATTGAGCTTACTGATAGTGTTTATTCCTTGTGTTTCACACCGCTTTAATGCAACATTCAAGAACAGCAGCAGCTATTAAATGAAATGTGCATAGTTTAAAAAAAGAAATGTTCCAAATATCAGTAATACTTCTTCATGTCTCATGAATTATTGTCTGCTTAAGATTAGAAGAGTTGTGGGCATTTAGTATGAAATACTAAGGTGTAAAAAATTACTTAACAAGCAAAGGTCTTTTGAGTACAGCTCCCACTCCTTTAGGTGTTAGGGTTGGAGCTGCAGGTTCGAACTGAAATAAGTCGTAGCAATACACAGTGCTCCTTTAACCAGGGTCATTCTTCCAGCCTACCCTTGTCAGTCAGAGACATTGTTGAAAAAACATGAAATCAATAAAAAGTATTCAGAATATTTTCCATTAAACTATCCAGAAAGGAGCTATCCCATTTTTTAATGAGTCATCTTACTTTTAATGAGTGATCTCATGAGTGATGATATGGATAGACTTTATAGCTATAGCAGTCTTTCATATTATGTCTAATTCTGATTCTGAGGGATAAGGCAGACTTTGAGAAGAATAAGGAAGTCTTGTTATGTTCTCACACCAGGGCTGAGGTCTGGGAATGGATCTTAGAAGGCCAACTTTGGGCTGTAAAAATGACATTAGGGAAAATGGGTGCCTGAAAAATCTTGGGGCTCGCAACTGTCTGGTGTCTGGGGCTCTAATAGGGGTCAGTGCCGGAAATGAGACTGTCATTTCAAAATTGAGAGGAAAACATGAATTAATTATTTTCTTCTTGGCATTTCTGATAGTAAGAAGCCAACAGTTTGGAATCTGTCTATTTAGATGGAACATATGAGGTATCCTCACGACATCCATGGTATGTGACCATTGTCTAAATACAACGTCACTTGTTAAGGTTGCACTGGGATGTGCATGATGATGTGGCAGTGTAATTTGTGGGAAATGGACAGGACTTCCAAACAGAGACTGGGTTGCAGCAAGCATTTCAGCTTGTGGGAATGCTATACAGCTGCATCCAGAATTAACACATGGCACTGCTGTTAAAAATACGTGTTCTTTTCCCCGATGTTTTGCTGGGAAAATACATGAGCACAGCATCAGCATAGTGTAGCATTTCCGTGAGTTTGAGTTCCATGCATCAGGGATGGGGAACCAGAGACAAGCTATGGCACCACCCTGGGGAGCCAGTGGTAAGAGTTATGGCTAGGGCTGTTACCTTCTCCAAGCCAAACCCATTTGGCATGGGAACATTCCTTCAGAGTATTGTCTAGGACAGGCAAGTCATGACTTAAAATGTAAAAATAATTTGCGTTGCCAGTAATGTCAGTATGGGTGGGCTTTAGAAAATGTTGGCACAGACATAACTGCAGGAATACAATGTAGCATGTGGAGCACAAGTCAGCGAGATCAGAAATATTCCACTGGGGTTTTGAGCATTTTTTCCTGTTAACTTGGTAAGAGATGTAATGAGGTTGTAACTGCAATTGTTCTTTTTATGTTACAGTTTTGTCATGCCCTACATTGAGATGTATGACTGTAATACGAGCATATAATGCCATGCCATGCAGTTCTCCTTATTGTATTTGCAACTTTAGTTTTCAATCAGTCTACAAGTATTTACATAAAACCGAAATGTCCTTAGTATCAAGACTTTTACTGAGAAACTGTGTGATGAAATAAAGGTTTTCAACATCCTTTTTAATTTTAAATATTTATTAGTTGTTTTTAAAAAATCCATGTTGACTTTAGTGAGTCTCTTGCAATCATTTTTGCTCTCTATTAAAGGTAATATATAACAGTATTATGCAGGATTTTAAAATCTCCAGCTGATCATATTTTGCTTCCCCCAGTTCACAGCAGGCAGGTCTCATGCTACTGATTTTTTTTTGTTGTTCAGATGCAAGTGCACAATTTCCTTTTTTTGAATATGAAGTATGTAGCCTTTAATAGCTTATAAGCATACCGTTATAAGTTGTCCTATGTTAGGACACCATTTAAACTGTGGAAAGCTGTTAAGCACAATTTTCTGTCAACTGAATTTCCTGAGCATTGCTGTTATAAGTCTTGTATCTAGATGATAGTAACTGTTTGGCTCCAGGTTTTGTGAATATGGTTTTGGAATGCTTTTGATTAACAGCAATGTTCAAGCAATTAACATCTGCAAAAACTGAATTCGAATAGGTCTGGAGGACTCACAAAAGTTCCATATTGAACAAAGGAAAGAAAATATTTAAATACGGAATCTGGACACTGAGGCTTTTGTAGTGTACAGTGTGATCTCTGCCTAACCTGTGCCTCGAAGCATCCACTAGCAGTAAAATCAAAACAGTTATGGGTTATCACCTGAGTGTTTAGAAAACTTAATAATGAATTCAAAGTTACTGCCTTTTTTTTTTTTTTTTTTCATCTGCATAGTGGTTGTTATGATACAGGTGAATGACAAATTCCTATTGTTGAAAGTGACCAAATAGTAGAAACTTGTCTCAACTACTTCCAGTATATACAGGAAATTATTAAGTTCTGTCTTTATCCAGTGGTTTTTAATGTCTGATTTCTTTTTGTCTTGCTACTGCCGGAAGGTGCGCCTTGCTACAGTAGGTGGACAAATAGTGCATCTCCAGAAATGTAAGCTTTCTTCTAAACAAGAATTCATGCAGAAGAGCCTTTCCATGACTAGTTTTTGTTTCACCTTGTGTGTATTTTAATTATATTCAATTCTTTAGAAGTGTATTTGAACCAATGCATGTGTGTAAATACATTTTGTTTCAAATATAGTTTATTGTCAAAAGCACAAAACAAATTTATGTGTGTCTGTGATGTAACAGTTCAAAGCATTTTAGGAAAAGTCTATTAATACCTATATGGTTTGTGGATTTTCTCTGTGTTCCCTTGTTCTAGAAACACAAGTGGCCAATGTCACTAAGCTATCTCCTGGCTGTTTGGGCAGCCATATCAAATACTGTCTTCAGAAACAGATCAAATCGCTGCTTATGACTGATTTTGGTTTCTTGCTCTCACATGCATATATGTGAATTCCAAAACTTCATTATTCTGGTGGTTCAAGGTTTTCATGTCTAGTAACAGTAAATTAAGGGCTGTTTATCCTTGTACTTGCTTTGTCAGTTAATCTTGACTTCTGGCTTTTCTTGCAAGTAAATAACTATATGCTTTATAGCCTTTTTCGTACTGAACTAAGGAAGTTCAGCTTTTCCACAGTTGTGGTCAAAGCTGCATGCTAACCTGCAGTGGTTTGCAGCCATGTAGTTCTGAATTCACAGGCAAGGTGCATTGGCTTTTTTAAACCACTCAACTCCACAATGACAGGTTAAAAATTAACTTCTTTGGTTTCACCACTATAGCACAGGATTTGAGGGAGGTGAGGTTACAATCCCAAGTCAGTGCAGTGAAATGGATGTGGTACCAAAGCACCAATGTGTGCAAGTTTTCAATCAGTGTGTGGAGCAGTCTAGAGTGTTTAAGAGTTTGTTTTTAACACAAATTAATTTCTGCTAGCTTAAAATAAAAAATTGAGGAATTAGTGAGTCTTTTTACCTTGATAGTGGCTAACTAATTTTACACTTTGATTTAAAGAGAAGTGGTCTTTTCACTCTGATACGAATGCCCGGAGCAGCACATATACCTCTAGTATTACAGCATGCACACTTGCTAAAGTGAAATCTAGGGCTGTAAGTAAAATTTTATGCTTTCTGAGCCAGGCCTAGCAAAGTTCAGGGTTTCTGAATGAAATTCACAACAGCCAATTTGCTAAACAGGGAACTGCCTACTTCAACATCTGCTAATACTGGACTTACACTTAGGCGTAGCAATGCTATGTGGAGAAGTTCCTCCTTGATTGAAGAACATAAACAGTAAAGATGCCACCTGATTTACAAAGCAGCTGAAATAACAGCTTTGAGATGGTAATACTGGATTTAGATAAAATATGTGTGTCCAAGTACATTTTTTTTTTAATTGACTCTAGCTGCTCAGTATTATCTGTAGCATGGCTGAGACCAGAGTGTTCTCATTATTAAGGAAATGCTACTAATCACTAGCATGAGACTTTGTGATTTTTCTAGTGAATCTTGACATCATCATTACTAAGGAGATGAAACAAAAACTACTCATGTAAACTAAAGAAATGTTTAAGGCACTTTCCTAAGTGCCATTTTTCGTTATTGCAGGACCCTTGAGATCAAAGAGAAAGGCTGGTCATTCAAGTTGAATACTCCACTCATTAGTCTATGCCTAGAAATTCACAATTGTTGTTGTTTTAAGAGGAAAAAAAAGGCACAGCTCTCTTCAGCTTTACTCTGTCCTATCCCTATGCAACAATTCCAGGTTGTAGGCAGCAATTTATGGGACACACTGAAGTGCAAGCCTCAATTAGTTACTGAGTTTCAAAGTGGTAAAAGAGTTTGTATAGATCCCAAGAGCTGCTACTTATTAATAGCTGGCTTGCAGCAGTTCCTTGCTTAGACTGCAGTTGTGAGTCTCACTCTAAGGCACCTCTACTCTGCCCTGTGTACACTATGAGAAACTGGGGATTTTACTGCTGGATTTTACTTTGAGGCTTCAGTTCATAAGTGTTCCCCACATCTCTTATACAGTCTAGTTCACCACACCTGATTCATCCTCACATTTTGGGGTGAACACAAAGTAGTTAAAATTTGGTTGTTGGTACATTTGAGAAGCTTACTTTCAGTGCCTAATTTCTTTCTGACTTTTTAAAAACCCAATAGCTATGCTTCATCTCTGATTATATGACAATATGTTTTCTTCTACTTAAAAGTATTGATTTTTAAACACCAAGTATTTTTCTTGCTGCCCCTAGATTGAATGTAAACAGAAAGGTCTGTGGTACAGCTGGTAGTTTGTATATTGACACAGGTAGCATGCTTTTATCAGCTTGCAAATATGTGTTCAGAATCAATAAGCATAAACATTTAAGTAGAATGGGGTATTTAAGGGTGCACATACTGGGTATATTTTAATTATATACGACGGGTTTATTACATGTAATTATAAAGATGTGTTCATAACCAGTCTTTGGCCTCCTGTGATTCAGAACACTGTGCTGCTGCATATTCAAGGTCAAATTATTTTCCATAGTGTAAAACAAAAATTACATTTTTCAGCTAAGTGTCAAATTTGTCTTAAGAAATTTTAATTAAGAATTGTTTATCTGATTTAGAAGGTGATGGAAAGGAGGTATTTATTTTCCTCCACTTCCCAAAAGGTGATCGTACTTACAAAATTTGCTGAGATTGTCCAAGAAAGTGTGTAAAATCCTCATCCATCACCTAGAGCCCCTGGTCAGGGAATGACAGTGCAGTAAATATCTTCAGCAGCTGCCTTTTAATGTACAAGCTGTTTTCGGTAGGAATTTTCAGCACTCACATAAAACACTGTCATGAGTGACTGCCTGTGCTCCAAAGTCATTACTATTGGGATGATGGAACATCTTTCAGCGAATAACCAAAAAACTTTAAATGTCATGTCAAGTGTGTTGAAGGCATTTTCAAGCCTTGCTCAAGGTTACATGAATATTGAGTAGGCCTGTTTTTAAAAAGTTTGAGATCTGTGAGAGGAACCACTCTCCTGCTGGTTTGGAGAACAGTCACTTGAGCTGGAAGGGGGGTGGGGAACAACAGAAAAAGAAATCTGTCTATTAATACATGCCAAACCTGCAAAACTCCTGCCTGGATATTAACTGAGTGCAACTTTATGTGACAGGCAGTGCCAGTGATGTTTAGCAAAAAATAGTGAATTACAGAATTTCTTGAAATTACTTAGCTGCCTAAAAGTTCACAAAGGAAAAAAAAGGTATTACAATGGATAATTAAATTAAAATAGATTTTTTAATACATTTTACAATTTGAACAATTAAAAAAAAATGTAGGAAATGTAATTAACCAGGTAAAACCTTGGAAGATACTGAGAGGTGCTTGGTACTCTGTTTTCTCTTTGAATACAGTAAGAAAGGAGGATCCTGTCAGGCTATATCCGTGATTTTGTAAGAAGTATGGATGTTAATCTAAGGAAGACATGTAAAGTCTGTATCACTTCCAAGGGACCGAGTCCACTGCTTTTGAAGTGATAATGTATTTTGTCTTGCCTCCTTGGCAATCATTACTTCTTCTAGTACATCATCTGCATGTAAAATTTGTCTGATCAAGAGGTCTTTTTATATTACAGAATATTGAAACTGAGTATTTTAATAGTGAAACAAGGTTTGTTTGATTTGTCTTCTGCAGAGAACCAGAAAGGACAGCTAGAGAAGCCGTGTTCACACCACAGTATCAGTTTAAACTCGACAAGAAGCCCAGTCACCAAAGAAGTTACATATGATGTGGAAACAAGTTTTAAGGCGTTGAACAAGACTGTTGGGAGAAAGGAAGGCTGTCATGGAGAAGGTGGCAAAGAGAAGAAAATAGATCGTATCGGGTCCCCTTCTAAGGGAGAAGCCATTCCAGAAGTAGAAGCTCTCTTGGCAAGACTGCGAGCACTATAGAATAATCATATAAAAGATTAAATTAAAGTTAAAAACAATAGCCTACACTACATCTTTAAAGAAACAGTCACTTTCTATTATTGATATTACATACTTCTGAGTTCCTAACTGCTCTGTGGATAAATTACCTGCTTCTACACTTTGTTTGCAAGACTATACAAAACAATACTATAGTTTTGCGTAACTGCAAGATGATTTTTTATTATATGTTTTTACTTAATAAGCATATGAAAAGTATCAGAAGAAAACAAATACTAAATTATTCCAAAGCACAATTCTTTTAGTGGACAGGCTGCTGACCACCTGTTCTGAGTGCTTCTGAAAATAGGAATATATTTTAAATATTGTTAAATCATCATGCCTGGGAATAGGGTCAGTAAATAACAGAAAAGGTATTCTTATATTTGCTACAGTAATGTCTATATTTAGGAGGTTAAAGCAACAAAAATTAATCATTATAGTGTCCTTTACAATTACAGTAATATACAGGATCAGCCCTATTCCAGTTTGAGCTCATCAAAGAGCACCAAAGCTTGCTGAATTATAGATATATTTACCAAATGGTAATCCATGGGCAGTAAACAAAAAATCTATGCAAATAATATACTTTATGTGTAATTAATGTATCATTCCTTTTAAGGTTATTATGATTATTATATCAAAATAATATATACAGTTGCTTTGATTGCAGAGTTTTGCAATTGTGTCTTTAATGGGGGAAAATGTCTTCACAGTTACTTACCAGTGTAATATTTTATCTTTTCACATGAGAATTAATATGTTTCTATAAAAGGAACATGTAATGGTGAAGATTTTTTCAATTGGTTTTTCACAAACTCATTTTCAGTAGCCCATAAAGTCTTACTTGCTGGCACAACAGGAGTCTTGCATGTGATTGCATCTCTTTTATCCCACTGTCACTGTACAGTGTTGCGTGTTCGCTGTCTTACTTATTAATTGCACATCAGAAAGAGTTGCTACCAATGCTACTGAGTAGGAAGCTACTGTTAGTATCTATGCTCCATTATTTAAAGCTTCCTTATTATAAGAGTGTATTAGGAATCTAATACCTTTCTTCCAAATTACTTTATTTTTCTTTACAAAATGCTGAGAAATGTGTCTTTCAATAAGAGTCAGTTACATGAAACCAGTGTTTCAATGCTCCAGTGCTTTTTATATCCTTATTTAAGTTGCCTTTGTACTTCCTGCACTAAACATTAATAAAGTTAATTAGAACTCAAGAACTGGGCCTGATTATACACATGGCATAGGGGGATTTTCAGCCATCATGGGAATCAATCTTTTGTTTCTGGGACTGTTGTAGCTGTAATATACACTAACTACATTTTCCGCCTTAGCTGAAAAAAGAAGAGGTATAAACAGAAGTCAGGGAAGGATTCAGAGCAGTCCTGTCAGACAGACATTTCTTCAGCTCCCCTTGCAAACAATGGACACAGCTGTCATACAAGGACACCTTTGCTAACTTGAAATATATCTGGAATGGATAACTCAAAATACAGCGACTGATAGTTGTTCCACTAAGGTCTTTTGCACCTCCAGTATTAAGACTTACTACCCTTATTTATAGGGTGCAGTAAAAATTACTATCTAAAAAGTCCAATATGATTGACTACATAAAATGACATTTCAAACACAAAGAAAAGGCCTGTTCAAGGGGAAGAAAAGTTAGCAGTTCACTGAATCTCTTCACTTGCTGGGGATGTGCTAAAAAAAAAAGGGCTGAAAGTAGAGAGCCATATTTTTAATACCAGGAGGATGACCTACCAAGGGTAGGTGGAAATAAAAATTATTTTCATGAACACTGTAAACTTCTTCGTTTGAATTAGTGGATGATACTCCACCACAGAAAACTGACAGTTCGGGACACTACTGCATAGCTGATCAAGGAAAGAAAAGTTACAAAACTCTCTACTGAATTTTGCAATGAACAAAATGTTACTAGAACCCTAGCATCTCCTGATTTTAAAATAAATATTTATCTTTAAAATGACAGAATTTAAGCTTTTTTTNTTTTTTTTTTTTTCAGTTTGGGAAGCCTTTAGGAATGTATTCCAGGGCTTTTAGTCCTTCTAAGGTATTGTTTCTGAATTAATCCTTTCAAGCAGCCATCAAGTTAATTTGCAGAGGTTTTTTTCTGTAGCAAGGCCAATAAAAAGCTGTGCAACTTCTTAGCAGCCATGTAAATACAGTATCCAGTTTTTTTCCTCCTTCTGTGCTTCTTTGTACCATCATAATGTAATCTACTCAGTTAAAGTACAGGGTCCAGTTGAAGTACAGAGTAAGTTTTCTTTCTACTGTTTATCTTTCTTTAATTTCCATTAGACACAAACAAATACACAGGACATTTTTGATAAAAAAAAATACTTGTATTGCCTAATGAGCTCAGGAAAAAGTAACTTTGAAAGTATTACAGCTGTATTTATTTTTATGATTTTATGTTCTTATTGAAGTATAAAACAGCTTGTAAATTATATAGAGTAAATTGCTTTAATTAAATTTAAAAATTAATTCATTGATTCAGTTTAAAATTCAAAGTTAATTCAATCTCAAAATAGGGTAGACTTTTAATGGTATGTGCTAGTCATTTTTAGTATGCCATTTTTAGTAGGTTTCAAGTCTACTCCTACAACTGAGCAATGGAGCCACGAACCACTTGTGTTAGGTATGGACAAAGGTTTCATATACTGTGCCACATCCTCTCTATAATTCACACCTGAAAATTAAATCTTTTTAAAAAGAGCTTCCTGATTTCTTCAAACATGACTGTTCAGATAAAAGCATTGGAAGTAATCTTGCAAGGCACGTTCCACTGCTCCTTCCCTACCTTAGCAGCAGACAGAAGGCACAAACATCCATGACTTTTCTTGCCAGTACAACTGTAAAGGTCTAACACATCTTTTTGATTCTTCAAATGCATTTTAGATGACTTTTCATTTCACTCAGTAGAGGAATTTTGATTACTACATGAATTTTTATTTCCTGTAGACACCATATTGTTCATGGCGATGATCTAAATCCATATGTAATAGTCTAACGTTTTGACCTTAGCAAGGCAGGGATGTTTGGAGCAGTCTCTTCAAGCTGCATGCTGCAAGCTTGGCACCTGACTCACAGTCTGTAGGTAATACCCTAATGTGTGTAAGCCCAGGGGGAAAAGTGGAAGAAGTGCCTTCGTTACAAAAATGTCCAAGAGCACCAGGAGGTGGTGGCTGGCATGAGAGGTGAAGCTGCTCTGAATTGGGCACTTTGTTAAAGAAGCACGGAGCAGCAACCTGAAAAAAAACTACTTATTTTTAGTTCCCCATTAATATGGCAACACTACTGCTTAGAGAACTGAAAGGACCACATTTAGGAAAAAAATATCTCACATGAAGTTATTAAAAACAGTTTTTCTCCAACGCACAGTTTTCCTTGTTTTCTCTCCTACAACCATTCCTCAGCCTGGCCCATTCAAAGTCATGCTCTCCAGAACTGCATGAGTTAATGCTGACCAGCTTGAGGTGCTGCAGCCCTTCAACCTTTTATAATAAAAGCTGAAAAAGACAACATTTACTGCTAACACTTTTTCCACATCCATTTCTAATGAGCAGGACTAAATTATAATTTTTACACTTATCTTTCCAAGCCTTACAATACTTAGTAACTATAAAACAAATGGGCAACAAGCAGGGGTCAATACACCCCAAGCTGTGGCACCTAAAACATTATAATAAGCAAGCAGGGTCAAGTGAAAAAGCTCAGCAAAAAAGCAATTACACGACAACATTGTTTTCTCCAGAACAAAATAAAACATTACTATACCATTTTCTAATTTTTTTTAATGTGATGTGTGGGTTTTACACAACTGAACTGCAGCAGAAAAATAACTTCTCTTCAGTCTGAGGAGCTGTTTCTCTAGTTTATGAAATAAAAATAATTAGACAAATTGCACTTTTTCAATTTTTCAATCTAATTTTATGCCAAGATTCCTATATGTAAGAAATTCTAAAATTACCATCTGCTATTAAATTAACTACGGCACCAACTAATGAACTTGGTTTACATTTTTTTAACACATGAAACAAGCACATATTCTTCCTTTCCAAATACACTTTCTCCATTGCACTATTGTGTGTTTTAGCTAAAGTATAGTATTTAGAACAGGGCTCTACATCTCACTGTAAAAACATGTTTGATAAAGCATTCTGGTCACTCTGACAGTTGTGAAGAATAAACAAGAGGTGTTCAGACACGATTTTTCTCTCCCTCCCAGCTGCAGAGATAGCCATTAAGTTTCATACGTTAGCTGAGTACATTTAAACCCCTCTGTGCTTTCCTTCTACTTCCATAATGCAGCTTTTTTTTTTGTGATCCATGCGATGGCATACACTGAAGAATTGTTAAGGGAAATATTTTCTAGCAGCATACCAAAAAGACACTGAGCAGATGACTTGCATGCAACATCAGCCCTATATGCCATAGGAGGCATAACACTTGAAATGTAACCCAAACAGGCAGATAAGATATTTCATTCCACAGAAAGAAAATGGTTCCTTTCATCTAAATGAGCTTATTCCACTGCTGATACCAGAATTGTGTGTATTTTGGGAGGATAATGTACCCCTGTTTTTAAATCTGTGTTACATTAGCCAGAAAAAATAAACGATGGAAGAACAGAAGTGCAGAGAACTGGGAAGAAGAGTTGATTAATGTGCTGCCTGATTTCACTTCTGGGACCTGAAATTGCATCCAGTGCAGAATGAAGGAACTAGGGGGGAAAAGAACCCAGTCTCATCTGACATCTATAAAGGTCATGAAGGAAATGATGGTGGGTGATCCAGAGCTGGTATGGCCACAGGTGTCTTGTCTTTTCAAAGACATATATCAGAATATCCCCAGAATAGCAATGCTGTTGGGCTGTTAGTTCTTGAAGCCCTCAAATGAATAAAAGGAAGGAAAAGTCTGGCAGAGATAAATATGAGCCAACATAAAACCTTAGAATATTTTCATCTTAAATCCAAGCACCAGCCCTGCTCATCTTCACTTTGGTAGCTTAAGGAAGAGCATGAGGAAAGAGGGGAGTCCACATGGTGGCCACACCTTCCCTATGGCTGTGCCAGACAGTGCTGCTCTTGGCAGATGGCCTGGCACAGATGTCACTCTGCCCTCCCAGTGTTTCAGACTGTGGAAAGACACAGGAACCATTGCCAGCAAACGTGGCCTCAAATCATGGGATCACCATAAAAAGACCCCATGGTTCTTGAGCTACACTTTAAGTATAATAAAAAAGACAGTCTTCTAAATTATTCAGGTGTCAAAACAGCACCAGAATGTGCACATATTCCTTATGCCTCCTAAAGACAGCTATTACATCCACTCTCCAAGTCTGATGACTCCATGCAAGCTGCACAGAAGGAGCTTCAATTCTCAATTATTTTGACTTCTTTGTTATATATAGTTCTGCCCTTAATTGAAATTTTCAGTCCAAAGTAAGCCACATAAACTTCGCAGTCTATAACTGTTAGTTAAAAAAGAGGCTTTTGTAAAAGCTCTGTTTAATTTGTTGCATTTTAATGTGAGGGTTGTTGTACATAGTTGGAAACATGGTCTGCAACACGACTCTTTCCATTAACTAAGACAGAAATGGCAATTATGCAGTCTGTTGATCGAATTCCTTACTAACGAAGGGTACTTTCTGCTAATGGATAGAAAAGCAGAGCAGCCCAGTCAAACAAGTCACCTTGATAGTGGAATGCAAGACCCATCAATTTTACTCATGACTCCTTCAGTAATGAATCTCGGAGCACAACCCATCAGCACTGCTCCTGAAAGACAACCACTGGGGTAGAGGAACCACAAAAAGTGGTTTGAAATGAAATATGGGGTGAGAGATTTCCACCCCTTTAGAAGGGGAATTGATTATGACGAATTTATCTCTGAGGTGCCTGGGCACTGCATTAAAAATGCTTGGACGGGAAAAAATACTATCCTGCCATGTAGTTGGTGGCACATTGCCTTTTTGTGCTGCAGCATCATGACAAGATAACCAGAGCCCTGTCTTCATCTCCTGGAATCCACTGACACTGTGGAGAATCAGAAGGAACAGTAACCATAGCAGTATGAGAATTTTTTTCACTTGGAATGTAATGGGTTCCAACCTGCAATCCCACACTACAGATTAATTGCTGAAGCCTCTGGATGACAGTGAAGAGCCAGCTTTCTCCCTGTCCCCCCCTTCAGGGTTCCAGAAGGAACAGAATGAGCTCTCATTAACTTTGGCTCCAGAATACAATTTTCTATCCCTTGATTGCCAAATCCCCAAGGAGGGATTAGATGTTTTTATTTTCCTCAGAAAGACTGTGCTACAGTAAATCTTTCCATTATCTAATAAACAGTTAAAATTCAATAGCACCTAGCTAGAGCGTCAAAATCAGCAGGCAAGAACAAATTAAGTCCTTCATGAAAGAGGCTGTGCAGGATCATTTCTTCCATTTCCATCTTCAATATCTTTAATACTAAATACACAAACCTATATTAAAGTTAGAATTGCTTTTAATTAGATAAAACCAAGAAGATTCGGTTTTCATCTTATACCTTTTGCACCGATGCTTTGATTAGCACAGTTTCAGCACCTTGTATCAAATAATTAACCTGTCCCATTTTCCTACTCAGAAGTCCAATATATGAACACAGATGCCCAAAACCTAATCCTGTGAGGTCCCCAGCATGTCCTCGCAAGCACTCGTCATCCTCAGACTGCATGAAATTACTCTGATCAAAGGGTGACTGTAGCCTTTCAGGATCACGCCCTAATGAATAAAATATACAAAGGTGACTTGAGTGAAATCCTCTCCAATGTGCTGACAAAGGTAAAATAAAATATTCCCCTTAGGACATTTTCCTGGCAGAACAACTTGACCCCTGTGTGACTGGCCTTCAGAAAGAAATGGATAATGCTCTAACTAACTAATTCTTTCACTGAACTTTTGGGCAATTTTTTGCCAAATGATTGGCATGTTCCAGCATATATACAGCAGATAGCATCTCAAAGCGCCATAAAGTTTTAGATGAGTATATAATACATTTTAAACTTCAAGCCCCTTGCATGCAAACTGCACTGTTAAATTGCTGTGGTTTTTATTTCTAACTGCTGCCTATTTTCCAACGATGGATTTGGTTTTTTACAAACCTCTCCCATGCTGCACACCAAGCATTACCCCAGAAATTCAGCTTTGTCCTTGCTCGCTGATGAAATTTTACTATTATGTAGTAATTGCAGTGCCCTGAACTCTCATCCCTCTGCAAATTTTATGTTCCTCCAAGGAGAATGTTTCTCTTAAAGTGATATTATTTCATCGGTACGATGTGGCTCACTAAGCTTGCCTTTTGCCCCCTTGTTCTTAGACTTTAAAAGGAGACTGTAACAGTCTGATCCAGCACCTACTGAGAAGAAATCAAAGGCTCCTGTTGACTTCAGTGAGTGCTGGAGACAGCTCCTAAATAGGATGACTCAAAGTGCAGCTCTAGCCTGGAGGCAGCTATACAGCTGATACTGTGGGGCTTTATTGTCTCATTGCTTCCAGCTCCAATCTGTGCAGTTTTTTAGTATAATTATAATTTTCTTGTTGCCAGCCCAATAAATATCATGCTGGATAGGAGAGTTGAATTAGTGCCTGAAGTTTTAACCAGAAAAAATGATCCTGTAATCAGATATTTTATGTCACGCAGGAGTCAGGATTGTGTACAGTTCTAATTTTCCTTAAATGAGCCACAATCATAAAGACCACTCAACAGAAAACACATGGCCTGCAAGGCAGTGTTCCAGTCAGAGGCTGAACCAACTGGGGAAGAAAGCAATGGGCAAGCAATTTTGAAGGCCATGTCCCAGAACACACGGTATCTGTGTTGGCTGTCGTGTCACCCCACAACAGTGCATTAGTGTATTGGCATAGGTCAGACTTGTTTTAGGGACAGATTAACAATTATATAATGTGGAGGATGATGGACCAATGCCTCAGCCCATGCTATAACTCCTTGTAGAGTACTGTTAAACTCAGAGACTTAGTGAATTTGAAATCCACAATCTAATATTCTTTTAAAAACAAAGTATGTTTGCACACTTCTCCTGTCCATCCAAAACTACCTCAGTGCGTTACTGACCAGTAGCAGAAAATTTGCCTGCATCACTGAGATTAGTCACTCTGGACAGAACCAACTCTTACCTTTAAGGCAGGTCAAGTGGTTGGTGCACGGCGCAGTGCCCCTCACTGAGAGCCCTGCCAGGCTGGTGTGCAAGCAACTGCCACCACCAGTAGTTTCTGCCTTTGGTCACCACTAACAAGTCGAAGAGAGTTAATTGTGGTAAAGTTAAATTAACATGAAATGCCTGACTTGTCTCATTCACATTCTTTTGACAGTAGCATATGTTCCTGCTTTACACATGAAAGCTTAATTACAGCATTTCAGGTGGCAAACCAGTTAATTATATAAAAATGGGGCCCAGAAGTCTGTGATATGACACCTCTCCATGCTTCCCTGGGAGATGTCATGAACAAAAGAAGATGTTTATTGTTAGCAGCATCAGGTTGAGGGCTGCAGGGGAGCACTGCCACTGAAGCCTGGGGTCCCTGTGCACAATATGGCTATAATGGAGAGCAAAATGCATTTTATACAAATTGCTCTTGCTAATAACAAAAGTGAAAGGAAAGCTCTTTTTTGCCTGGAACAATACACAATCTCTTGTTCAGGCTTCATATTGCCTGACTTCAGATGTTGCTGATGTAAAAATCCCCAACAGAGATTATCATTCATCTTGGCTTTTCTTTATCACTCATCACGGCTTTCCTCCTACACAGAACAGGCCAATTTGAACTCTTTGAACTGCGTATGTCGGGAAGAGAGAAGCCAGTCTGCAGCCATGCCTATTCCCTCCTTCAACTAGAAAGAGAGCCTGAGGGGACCAGCTCGGGTGTGGGCAGATGAATCTGAACATTTGCAAATGATTAGAGAAAACAGCGTGCTACCTAAATCTAGAATAAAGGGAAGATGGAGCCCCTGCTCAGCATCATGTCACGAACTCCATGCGCTTTGTTCTTTCTTGCCAGGCCTGAAACAGCAGATGTCTCTCCTGCACACAAAAGAAGGAGGTGAATCGAGTCCCCTTAGCAGAAAATTCTCTCCTTGAATGGTATTAGCACAACTTTTTTCCTTTTAGAACCTAACATGAGTACCTGGACAATTCTTTTCCCTGGGGGCCTTCTGTCTGCCTTTCAGTTGATGATGTGCTGGATATACAGCCCAAAGGCTACCCTAAGCATGATCCCATAGACTGCATGTTTTAGTCTGGACCTAAGCCCTCTGGTGTTGCCTGTTGTCCCATGGATTTTCTGCTCAGTTTGGACCTTGAAATTAAATTCCCACCTTTGGCCCATCCACCAACAGTCACTCACTAAGCCTATAGCAAAAAAATGATTCAGTTAAAACCAACCCACCAGCAAAGCAGCAGGCACTGCGGGTCAAAAAAAACCCAGCAGCATAAATTTGTAGCAATCACCTGACAAGAAGGTGTCTTGTTTTGTTCTTCCTCCTGTGTGTTTCTGTGCTTTGCATCAGACTTTGGCTGGTACAACAGCTATTCATGGCCTACAGTGTATTTGGAGTAATCAACTTCCACAAATGTCCTGTCATTGCACTTGCATGCGGTCACCTGTTTTCCATCTCATATTGTGCAGCTATGAAAATTCCCTCTTAAAAATAATATATATAAAATGTACCATGGAAGGCTTTATTTTCACCTCAGGCTCTTGATGACAAGAATAACTCCTTGAACTTCATCTTGCAGGTTTGTAATATGACTCTAGGGTTTTTATAAAAGCAAAAAGAAGGTACAACTCAAGTGTTACGCAGCAAAGGACTTGCTATCTGTGTTTTTAGAGACTTTATCTCAGAAAGCCCTGTGAACATAATAGGATAAATTACTTAAGCTTGCAAAAACAAGGACATCTCAGAATGCTGACCTCCCAGTTTCACCTTTATCTCACCTAATTATATCGACATGCAGAACTGCATAATCCCCTGCTACAGTATTCCAAGATGCTTTGTAGATCATAGGTGCAGCAGCACACTGAAAGCCTCTGGATTTATGGCAGATTTGCACTGTTTCAGGGAAGGCAGAGGGGGATTGTCTAGTGTCATGTCCCAAAAGGGTGAAGAGTGCTACTTTTGCACAGAGGGTTTCTGAAAGGCACAGCTGCTATTAGATGGCAAAATACCTAGTGTTGATATGTTTGCTTTTTTTTTTTTTTTCAGTAATGGGAAAAGCAAAACACACAATCCTCCAAGACTGCAGCAGACGTGGTGTCAAGACAAAAAGCAATGAGATTTTATTCCTAAGCAAAGACTGCTGTGTTTCTGAAGGCAGAGAAACCTTTATGCCAGCAGCTCACAAAAGAAACCAAGAGATTTTCTAAAGGTAATTGAGTACTGGTAAAGGAACAGAGCAACAAAAACAAACCATCTCTGATCCCTGAAGGGGAATGCAGGGATTTACCTGTGTCTAGCAGTTGGAACTATGTGCTATGGAAAAGATTCAGTCCTGTAAACATGTCTAGTACCCAGCTGATCTCTCTTTCTGCTGTTTTTCCAGTCATGTAAACATCTCTTGTACACAGCGTCCTTTGGCAAGGAACTCAACTCTCTTACTCCCCCTCGGCATCTCCTTTTGTTTATTTTGAACCTGACTCCTACTGACACCATGTGCTGGCGCTAATTCTCGTGTTGCAGGTATAACGCCAATCTCACTGGCAGTTCAGGAAAAGCTGCGCGCTCCAAAGGCTCGGCAATTCATCATAATTTCCAGGAAGAAGCAAAAGAGCAGTGGTGGTGATTGCTGCCTCTTTCCTAAGGGCAACAGAGGAATCTATCTGTCAACCAGACATGGCATCCAGCGAAAGCTAACACCAACTGCTCCTGTGCTGCTCATCCGTATGGTATTAATAATACTGACAGGAATGACCATGGCAGAACAAAAGTGACTACAAGGAGTTGGAGCGTGGGTGGAAACCCTTGCATGTGCCAGTTGTTTCTAACAAGAATCATGTTTTGGGTAACAGCAGAAACAGGCTTCTGGGGGTGCCGCTGGAGTTCTGGCTTCTCATCTGTGGGCTGTTGCTTAATGAGCAGCTGGGTAAGGATTAAGGTAACTTAGTAAGTGTGTTTGTATTTAATAGAGGATAATGAGAAGAGGGAAACCCATCCTGAAGGATGACACACAACCCTGGGGTCCTCAGGACGGGGACCTTTTGGAGTGGGCCCAGAGTACAGCCATGAAGGCAAGAAGAGGGTGGGAACCCCTTTCCTGAGAGGACAGCCTGAGAGCTGGGTCTGTTCAGCCTGGAGAAGGGAAGGCTGCGGCGAGGCCTTATTGCAGCCTTTCAGCACTTGAGGCTGGCTTATAAAAGGGAGAGAAACTTTTTAGCGGGGCCTGTTGCAACAGGGCAAAGAGACATCATTTTAAACTGACGGGGGGTAGATTCAGACTAGATACAAGGAAGAATTTTTTTAATGAAAAGGGTGATGAAACACTGGAACTGATTTCCCAGAGACGGGGTAGATGACCCATCCCAGCAAACATTCAAGGTGAGGTGTGTCGGGGCTCTGAGTAACCTGATGTAGTGGAAGGTGTCCCTGCTCATTGCAGGAGGGTTGGAATTGGATGAACTTTAAAGGTCACTTCCAACCCAAACCATTCTATGATTCTATAAACAAACTGCCCTAAAAGTGAGGGGAAATCAGGATATCCCGTGGGGTCCATAGAAGAGGATGTTAAACTGGTCAGAGCAGTTCAGTTCCTGTATTCTGCTACAAGTACTTGGACAGGAGATGATGGAAAGGTGATCAAGTCCGTAACTGAATCAGTGTAACACATTCAGATGGATAATGCTTACCAGGAGAATGAGAATAACAAAACAACCTGTAGGGTTTTGAGAGGGAGACTTTAATTAATTCAGATGTTTGCACAGTAAAATCATCTGTGATTCTGATCCAAAGTAAATAAGTGTTAAAAATGGCATTTCCTGAGAAAATATCTCACCAAAATGAAACAAACAAAACATTGGAATAGGTACCTATCTGTAGAGGAAAAAGTTATCAGATACAAATATGAGTAAGTTGGATTTGAGAGATGGAAAGGTTTCACAATGGGACAAACATAAGTCAGGTTTCAAACAACAAAAAAAGAAAAACATTCAAAGACACAGAAGAAAAAAAAAAAGAAGATACCAAGAAAATTATTTGTAAGAACACTGAGGTTACCACCAAGATTACAAAAAGTTGTTGGTCTGATATTCAATGGAGAAGGAAAGCAATCAAGAGGCAGCTTCAGGGGACCTCTTTAACTTTCTTGCATGCCTTTGCTGAAAACAGAAATTAATCATGTGGCTGCTGTTTCATAGGTGTGAGTAAGGGACAACGCCACATTTTTTAGCAGGGAAATATAGGCAAGGAAGCATTTAAGGCATAAAGAATTTTAAATTTTTCACATCAATTGGGTCTTAAGAGTTTTATTCCAGTTCATACAGTGACCACCTTTGAGAATTCCTAAGGGTTCACGAAGGATCAGAGATCAGGATAGGAAACAGTAATCATGATGCCTGACAGAAAGGAGGGTTAAAGCACCACCTCAGAATGTCATTTACCCTGGATTCCACATGGCATTTCACACCATACTCTGGAGCTTTCTTGCAGAAAAACATGACCATACAAAACCAGTCCAAAATGGTTACAAAGCTGGTTAGAAAAATGCATTTTGTTGTAGGCAGAAGTAATCTGTTGTGCAAATAGAGAAAAAAGAAACTGCTGTAAATGTAGCTGTGTTGAAAAACATGGTGAGGGTTTTTGTAGAACTAAAGCAAGCACAAGAGAACTTGAGTTATCACACTGCCTCAGAAAAAAAGGTAATCACCCTTTTAGGGATTATAGGTACTTGTACAACATGACACCCTTTTAAAGTAATCAACTCACTTTGTCCAATCCTGTCAAAACATCCCGGGAAAGCTGTGTCCAGTTTTCCAGCACTGCATTTCAGTAATAAATCCAGGCACAAATCCTAAGAAGAGCAAGGACAATAATCAGAGATCTAGCAAAGGCTACCTAGAAGGAAAGATTGAAAGATTTGGGGTTGTTCACCTAAACAAAAATTAGGAGGGATGTAAAATGATGTGGGGAAAATGATCACAAAGAGGACTATTCTGTTCTTCAAACCTTTGATGGTCAGGACAAAAGTCACGGACAAATGGAAGTGACAGTGCTTCAGACAGACAATAAAAGAGAATTCCTAGCCATAGGGAGAAGGGCAGTGATTCCACCATACATCCTGCTACCATCACACCCACCCCTCACTGCAGAGGATGCGCAGTCCCCACGTTGGATGTTTTTTAACTGCTTAGTGGATCATCTATCAGGATTTCCATAATTAGAGCTGAACTTGACATATGGCAGGGTGATGGATTAAGTAAACAATCTCTCCTTGCCCTCTTGGTTTTTTGTCCATCTAAGAAAACAGGGCTTTCATCTGCCTCCTCCTTCATGATGTGGTAGTCAGAAAATCCTCTGACACCTAAGCTGATCTGCTGTGCAGATCACCCTCAGATGTGTGTCCTATATTGCTATTCTTTCTCTGGAACCAAACCACAATATTTTACTGCCCTGTGCTCATCAGGTGTGATTCTAATGCACAGCCCTGTCCCTGGCATGTGGATACTGGGAGGGTAATGGGAACAGAGGTCTGTTTCTGTCACAAGAGACAGCACGTGCTGCTGCATCCCAAATACGACAAAGGCTTTTACTGAACTCAGTTCAAATAGGTGAAGGTGAGGGTGGAGATTTCAATTTCCATACCTAAGTTTTGCCTGCTAGAATTCCTTTCCTTTTCTTTCCAAAGCTCAGTATGAGCAGACAGCTGCATGAAAAAGGGTTTGTGTGAAACAAAAGACACTAAGGATAAGACAGCAATAGAGCTCTGAACACCACCTAATCCTGCTCAAACAAATCTGTTATTTTGGATATTTAAAGAAAGAAGCCTGTCTACTTGACAAACCAAAGTGGTTCGAAAGAAACGATTACAACCTGTCGCATCAGGTCAGACTGAAAAGACTTTCTATACAGCCAATGATTCTATAAATTACATTTACAGTCACTTCACTTCCCAGCCTGAAGCAGAGCAAACCAGGGCAAAATGAACAGTGACAAAAGTGTGAGGTTTTACACAGTGGGATTGTAAAGAATAATATGGAGATGGGAATGAACTTGATCGAATCGCAATGAAAGATTAATTGTGTGACGTGTGAGTAATTGGTTAATGGGACTGGGTCAGCACCTGGTGTCTGATGGTTTGAAAAGAGGATAAGAATGCAGCTTCAGCTATTTGAAAAAGGTTTTGCGGGCCAAAATGTTCCCAGCTATGTAACTTGCAGAGTCTGGGAAATTAAATAAATCTAAATGTAAATTACAGAGTTGTCTGAGGCAGAAAAATCTCTCTGCTTTGAGCCTGATATTCATATCGTCAGGGTCTGAGGCACAGAGAGGCCAGAATGGGCATCCAGAAGGGAAAAACATGGCCGGGGCAAATGAACCCGAATGAAACGTGATGCATTAACCTGGAAGTAATTATAAAGAAAGGGAAGGGGGTAGCCTTGTTAGTGACTCCTCAGTGTGTAACAGAGAGCCATTATGGTAATATGAGACTGTAAAAAATGAGGCCTTGTCTGCTCTGCAAGGATATTAAAGAATGAGTGACACTTCTCTCATGAAAAGAAGGATTGCCCCATTGTCCTTCACCGACATTTTCTCTGTCTTGTCAACAGCCTGCCTGGCTATTGCCCTTCACTGCAGGTTTGCTACATCTCAGCTGTGCTCTGCCTGTGAGTTTTGGAAAGGTAACAAACTCACAGCAACTCTAACAAAATTACAATGTAAAGATTATTTCAGTTGGTATTTAAAGAGGCTAATTTTCAAGATTATTCATGAAAGTTTTTTTCCCTCTCTACTACAGTATGATAAGTCCACACTATATTTGTAGGAAATGAAAAAAAAAAAATCCAGTTTTGTTTAAGCATTAAAGACCACACTAATTGGGATGTTCAGAGAAAATGTCGGTGCTGAAGATTTCCATTTCAACATCTTGCAGAGATGGGATTTTAGCTCTGGACTTCCCTATTTGCCTACAGTAGTAGGAAACAACACTCTAGTTCTAGAACTACAGGCAAGAACCTACCACTTTATTTGATCATACCAGTATAAAGGAAGCAGAAAGGCATACAGGGATAAAATCAGAAAAAGTCATTTTACAAGGAGCAAAGGACATAAAAGGAAACTAGAAAAAGATTTAGGAATTAAATAGAAGTGTGAAAAAGACAACAGAATATACGGGCTGATTATTCAAATCAGAGGAGACCAATAACTAATGGTACAAAGTTGTACGAAAAATCTCTTGCCCCAGTCTTCATAAACACCATTATGTGTGATCAGCTACCTAGAGCAATGGTGTTAGAAAGAGTCAGAAACATAAGCTAGGAGAGGCATAGAATAAAGAAATAACACTTAAATAGTTTGAGTGAATTCTTGTCAGTATTCCTCAAAGAAATGCCTGCTAAGGTACTGAAGAATTGAGACAAAGCAGACTCTGTAATCTTCATGGTCTTCAAGAACTTGTGGATTCAAGACAGGTTGAAGTGGTCAAGAGGAAGGCAAATACAGCCCCTGTGTGATTAAACAAAAAGAGCCTGGGCAACCAAGAATAGTTTAAGTTTCATCCGTGATGACACACAAGAACAAACGACTACACAGCAGCTGACAAGCACTGGAATAGCACTCCCAACCCTTTTTATCTCCTTAGACATGTTCACAGAGCAGATAGATTTGGGGTGAAACCTTGCAGGCTGGATGCTGGGGAAGAGGACAACAAAAAATGTGGCCCTTAAGGACCAGCTGCCAACCATGGACTGGCTCCATCCCACTTACAGGGGTGTCCTGGACCGTGAGCAGTTTGACAGACACTGGCCTGAAGGTTGAGGCCAGGCTGGAAAACCAACAGAGAGATGTAAGGGACAAACTGTGTGCCTTATCTCATTTCTCTGACAGGATCTGGTGGATTGGAAGGGGTATAGCTTTTGAGATACTCTGACTTTACTAAGGTTTCTGATGTTAATCTAGATTACTTTTTTATAACCAAACCCCATGTAATTTTGTCAAAGTGAAATTGCTGTGTGGTACCTTTGTAGCTGCTCAAAAAGGCCTCACCAGTGAGTTGCTTCAAGTAATTCGCTGATAAAATGAGGAGAACATTTTTCACCAGATCCTGAGAGACTGACCATGGATCCACTTCTGTGCCAAGTTTACTTTGAATTAGTTGCATTACAGGAGTGGTTATATTTGGAAAATGTACAGATGGTACCTGGCCATGAGGCCTTGCAAGCATTTGGAATAATAAGATTAAAACCTTAAATTATTCTGTAAATTTGGGATGTAGTATGAAATAAAATACTATGATGCTATTTAGTAAGAAACAAAGAGTAATACTTAGAAGGATTAATATAACAATAAAAAAATGTGTAAAGCTTGATTAATACAGTAGTGTACTGTTAAAAAATCCTATTTTGAGACAACAAATTACTACTGTAATTTGCCCTTTTTTTGCATTTTGGGATGTATTTATTTATATATTCACTCAGATACATACTTATTGTATATGTATAAACTTTATGATTTTCTTATGCCTACACACACACACACACACACATGAAGGGACTAAAGCCAGTCATTGTCCAAACTCACTAAAAGAAAAGACAGGGTCAGATTCACTTGGGTCACAACACAGCAAATGTGGATTTGAATATCACCAAATTACTAGGTATGACAGAAGTGCTGTTGTCTCACTGTGCCCCCACACCAGAGTAGCTGAGGAACAGCCTGACCTTAGAGACAAGGCATGAGAGAACATCTGTTCCTATGGTACCTTTTTAATAATAAAAAAATGAGAATGTGCTGCAGGGCGCTGACACAATCGAACATATGTACAACCAACACGTTTACAATGCACCATGCGTGGAGTGCTGTAAATCCAAGAGATTTTAGAGACAGGTATGACTCTTCTGTGAAGAGAAGCAGCTAATCCTGAAGCATAGAGGTCTTTTGCTAAAAAGAGGGGAAGCAGGACGCAGTCTGTATCTCAGGCCAGTAGGGAAACAAGGGATGTATTCCATTGTTAAGCTGAATTTTACTGCACTTATAATCCTTTCTCTTTCAGCCTGTGTATCTATTCCTTTGACATATGACAATGGGATAATTACCCTTGTAATTCGTTTCACTACAAAGACAGCCTAGTTTCATGGGATGAGCCAAATGTCATGGGATGAACCAGGGTGGAGATGATAAACTGGGAAGCACTGCCTCCGTGGAACTGATCATCCAAAGGCAGAGTGCAGAGACCTGAGACCTCAAGAGGTTCAGTGGCTGGTGAATACACTTTCCAGGGAGCCAGCACAGGATGACTGTGCTGCAAGTTGTCATCCTTGGAGATGAAAAATATCAGAAAATGTATAGCCAACAATTACACCTTCACCCCCAGGCATGACACCCATCATCCATGATTTTCAAGGAAAAGGTTAGACAAACACCAGTGCAAGGTACTCTAGGGAGGAGGGACTCTTCCTCAGAGCAGGAGGATGAACACACTTCCTAACTTACATTTATCTCACCAATTTCCCATGTTACAGTGCACAGGACTGACAAAAACACCTCCAGGGGTTTGTGCCAGCCCAATCCTTCCAACAGTCCCCCAGCTTCCTCTGTGGTCCTGCCTGGCCAATTTATTACATTTTGTACCCTGAGAGGGTCCTTGTTAAATGAAGGAACTCACAGCCAATTAACAATAACGTGTTTTTATTCCTAAATGCCATCCACTCAACCACACTAGGGAAGTGATATCCTGTTTCCCAGTGAGCATAAATTGGTCTTTAGGTCATTTTTACTCTGAGGGCAAAAATAATTGGTCTTGTGGTTAGATCTCCCCCTGGATATAAACTCTACATTTTACACCCAGTGAGATCCATAACTCTGCTTGAACAAGTGATTGATCTGGCACTGACTGTTTTCACACTGTGAGTGCAAACAGGATGCCAGTTCCATTCTTATTCTCGCAACCAATCTCTGCCTTTCCCCCTGTAATATGCTTTTATTTTGCCTTTTTTATTACACAGTGGAAAGCATGTATCACCAGGTTTTCTAACATATATGCAAAGAGTGGAGTTTTCAGTCCTGCTCTGCACTGTTACAGTGCATCTTCACAGATCATATCAGCTCACATCTGCTGTGGAGGTCGTTCAGCTCCACTGGCACATGGTAATGCCTCACTTCCATCCTCTCTGAGCAATGCAACGTGCATTTCATTTTCCTCAGAGCCATCTGATATAGCTCTCTTCCAGCCTTGCTCCAAAAACTGTTTGACAAGGGCTTTTTGCCATTTTTTCCTTTCATACCCCTTCCTTGCCCCCAAAGTGTCCAATTTTAGTAATTTTGAACATTAATTTTGTTTTCAAAATCTACAGTTGACGATCTCTTCAGAAGCACGAATTCTTGTCAGACAGTCTTCCCATTTTGTCTATTTGCATCAGTTTGACATGCTGTGAACAGACATTGTAAAACTTAAGTCTTCCAGTCCTGTCTGTGTTCCAGGGTTGCTACCAAAGCAGAACTGCTCAGATCACATTCCCTTCCAGCAGCTACTGTGCAAGAATGCTCTTATTTCTGAATAACATAGATGAGTCTATTTTACAGTATTTCCTTTATGCCAGTGATTTTCATACAGCTCCTCCCTGTCGACCACCATGTCACTGCTGAGGTCAGTTTAGCACAGCACAGTACACCTCCAAGTGAAGCTGGTACATCTGCAGCAAGAACTTACATGCTGTAGGAGGATCTTGCATATCATTCCACAGAAGAAAAGATCTCACTGAAATTCTCTATATGCTGCAGACACCATAATATAGAAACTATCACAAACTAAGCCATTACCATTTCTGTATTTTCCAAGTCTTTCTGGGTGTTCCCCTGCTACCACTGGCAGTGGAGCCCCACGTCTCCTTCTCATTATTCTTAGAATCATAGGATAATTCAGGTTGGAAAAGGCCTCTAAGGTCATTGAGTCCAATTGTTACCCTAGTCACTAGTGGGGTGTTCTCAGCATGTCTCATAGCTGGCATTCTGTGCAGCCAGGGTAAAAAAAGGCACTGGATCTGCTCATGGACATGAAAAGGCAGTCCAGAGTTAACTCAGGGCATTACACTAGATAGGGAGATTTTGGGGTCTGCTCCTCGTTTCATGGTATGATGTAAGTGTAATACATAAACCCCTGAGCTGATTTTTATCACTTTGGCTAGGTGTCCTAGGCACAAGGCTAAAGAAGGTGTTCTCATTTTTTCCCTTGGGTGTTTGTTTGTTTGTTTGTTTGTTTTGTGTTTGGTTTGTTGGTGTTTTCTGTTTGTTTTGTTGTGTTGTTTTTGTTGTTGTTGTTGCTGTTGGTTTTGTGTTTTGTTGCTTCTGTTGGATGGTGGGGTTTTGTCCCAGCTATGCAAAGAGCTCTCTTGCATGACTGGCTATACATTTAACAGAGAGCTTTTAAGTCTTTTCCTACCAAATGCTCCAATGAACTAAGACCATTCTCATAGTTCATCAGAGATTAGTGTTCAACCTATTTTAGGCTGAATTAAGGTTAGAATGAGGCTTACCTATTTCTTGTGTATGTTCTAGTCATTGATTTCTGAAAGCATAACTTGTGCACCACCTCCTCAGATGAAGTTAGTTGTACAATCAGCCATGCCTAGCTTTTGGAGTTGTTTTTATTTTTCAGGTGACTTCGTTGAGGTGTTTATCCATTTTCCCCTGAACTCATGATGATAAATGACAACTGCATACTTGTATTCCCAGAAAAGTTAATGCTGAGAATTTACATCACGTAGGGTGACATTTTATTATTCTGCTCTGTACAGGGCTACACAGTCCTGAAACACTTATGGTGATTTTTCATTGCTTGAGCCCTAACTTGAGTAGAGAGCAGGTTCACAGTTGCTGTGCATGAAGGCAAGTGTGAGTCACATCCTAAACACTCCAAAAGCTGTAAAGAAATAGAAATACATCAAAACATAATTTTATTTATAAAGTAGTTTTAAAATAAAGTTTTATTCTGTGTATTATTTATATGAATACAGCCACATAGCACTGCTTCAGTACAGTAGCCATGCTAACACTTCTGTAAATCAGATTAGCTCCAACACAAGGTGAATCCCTCCTTCACCTTCTTCCTTCACTCTGCTTTATGTTGCTAGTGAACTACAGCTGGCTTGTGGTGGAATATCTGGTCTCCATAACCTTTGTTTGTTATTTCATGATTCCTAATCCTGAGTTTAAATACTTCTTTTTGTGTGTATGTGTGTGCTGAACAATGCTTAATGCAGCAGCAATTTACTCCTTCAAGTGTTGCCCACCTCCAGACTGTGGCCTCAACCATGATCCACCTACCTTAAAACAGCTACTCACATGCATGCTGCAAGGCATCACATGAAAGAGTGTCTATCAATCAACCTTTAACAACCTTTCAAAACACAGATGATCCATTCATACCTATTCCCTGCAGCACCTGTGGTGTTTGGAAGCAGGCAGGAGTCATGCAAATAAAATCAAACCTACCAATTTAAGTAGGTCAACGAAGTCTTGGGCAAACACAGCCTGGGACCAGGTCTCTGTAAACGACTGCAGAGTTGTCATTATCAGGAATTCTTAAATGAGATGGAAGATACCAGGTTTTCCATAGTAAAAAATACCTGACAACGTGCAGGACTCTTAGAGTAATCCCAGCCTTGCTCTCCAAATCTACATTTGGTACTTTTCACAGGTGCAGTTTGATGTACAACAGTTTTTTTCCCTTTTCAAACTCTTTTCAGCTGTTACAAAGCCAAACTTAGGAGCTTTTTTGAAAGCAGATTCTATTCAAAACCACTGCAGTTTGGAAAGTCCAGATAAAAATTTGGGAAGTTCCACTTTACATTATAGAAATGCCAATCTTTCAAAGAGTCCCACAGACAGAACTGAACTCTACAATTATACACATTTCTTAAAAGAAAATGTAGATCAAGTCCAAAATGAAGGTCCAAATACTTCAGAATCAACCATTTATTTCAATACTGAATCACAGCTCACATAAGTACAAATATTTTCCCCTGTGTGAGTCTCATTAGATGCTCAAATTGAAAATTACTATTTGGCTCAAAATAAGTCAAGGTAATATTTCCGACAAAGTTTCAGCAAGATTTTAATTTAAGATGAACGAGTCCCCACCTTCCTTGTAGAGCTCAATGAATTACCTTGCCACCACTATGAAGCAGAGAATTCTTGCTACCATCATCTGCAGGCGTGTGCTCAAATATGTATTCTTAAAATTTCTCAAAGAGTGTGGGATCAAACTGGTGGCATGGAAAGCTCTGGAGAGAACCAGCACATGGGAAGTAATTGTTGACAATTGTGGAAAGAACATGAGGGAAGCAATGACTGCTAGCTATGCTGGGGAAGCAAAATAGCTGTCTGGACTGAGAGCAAATCTGAGATTTCATCCTCCAAGAGGACCCAGCACACAATGCCATGCTCTGTATAGGGAAGCACACAGACTGCTGATTCAAATTTGGCAGTAAAGACTAGGCTACAAATGATCTAATTTATCTCAATTCATATCAGCTTAGCAAATTTGGAAGAGTTTATATGAAAATAGGTAACAAGGGAGTCACAAAAGCACGGATTTAAAAGTCTTTAAGCAATAATGACTTTTCATAATGCCTGATCTTTTTAATTGATGTCCCTCCGGTAAACAACAAGGAAATCATGAAGACCAGAATGGAATTTTTGCTTAGGAAAGGTAAGAAATACAAAAAAGCAGGCAAACGGGTTTTGTAGTTCTTTAACAAGAGGAAAATAGCCTACAATTTCACTGTCAAGGTGAAATACAAAAAATACCTCTGTGCGTGTTTACACAGAAAACAGTAATCAGTCAATCATCAGACATAGCTGATTATATACTTTGATATACAAGCATTAAGCATAAAGCTAAAATGCCATAAAATGATTCTGCTGACATCATTTGCAAAAACAAAGCCCTTATGACAACAAGAATGATTAATACAGGGAAAAAAATCTCAAAAAGAAAATAGTATTTTTAATGCAAAAGCATTTAAATCACAAAGGAGGCAAGAAGCAATAAAGAAAGTAAATAATGAATAGTGGAGAGGAAAATAATTGCTGTCTTCTTCCTTCTTTTCTCCATAAGACTGAAATGACATCCAGATACACTGAAAGACAAGACCAAATTTGAATAAAAAGCAGTTTGATTGAGTAGGCAAACCAAAAAAAGTGTGACCATCCTGTTAAACAGGGCACTCTTGAGATTAATAAACCAGCAAAATTAAAGGAAGTCTACACATAATCCTGTTAATAAAATTGTCCAGCTATAACATCAAGCAGCAATGTCAAACAAAAATAAAGAGGTGGAATTTAGAGTTTCAAGGCTGATCTGTAAGGAGAAAACATATTAGGAACCATATGATATCCTACCATCATTCGGTATCCTACAAGCATTTGGTAGTAGCTGCTATGTGGTGCAGATTATTCTCTAAACACAGACACCCACAGCCCAAAATCAACCAGTGTCAATACCCTCTGTACGGCAATTCCTAAGTTCATATGCTGTGTCTACATTCCATTACAGTTTACAAGGTATTGCTCCTGATAGTTGCATACCATGTTTCTTAAAGATCTATCCAAAAAAAGGGTAGGGATTTTTTTGTGTGCATGTGTGTCATTTTTTTGTTGTTGTTGTTGTTTATTTAGTTAGAAGGAAATCAAGGAAGGCCCTTGTGGCAAGAGGAACACTGGCAGGAGACGGAGGGAGGTGATCCTTCCCCTCTGTCCAGCCCTGGTGAAACATTTCTGGAATGCTGGATCCAGTTCTGGCCTCCCCAGTACAATTCCGACATAGACATGCTGGAGTGAGTCCAGTGAAGGGCCATGGATGTAATAAGGTGCTAGATAGACCTGAGGATGGTTTGCTTGGAGAAGACTCATGGCAAAACTTTAAGCAAAAGAAATGTCACAAAAATTGTTGATATAGAGTGTTGCAATACGAATAATTCTTTTTATAAAGTAGTGTTGGTTATGATACACAACTGCCTTAAGAAAACTTAACACATACCAGTAGTTACAAACCACTGTCTTGGGTGCTGAAAATATTATTTTGACAGTCTATACTGATAATTTGTGAGAGGTTAGTTTTTCTTATGGTGTCCATTTGTTTTAGACTTTCTACTATATGCTGTAATTTAAAGGAAGATCCTCCATTTCATTACTTCTAATTGAGACAAAACAACTGCATGGACTTTAATTAATCTCCTGGAAAAACAGAGTTTAGAAATGACAAACTGCATACAGACAGCTGCCTGATCAAACCATGTGTTTGAGTTATTCCCAAAGCAAAGCATCCCAGGGACTTCATTCATTAAATTTTTTCTCTCATTCCACAATGTTTCTACTGCAGTCTCACTATTTCCACAGTATAAACCTCTGAGACGAACCTGAAGATATTTCAAAATTAGAATCTGGTCCAGAACGCAGAAAAAGAAAGGTTATGCTATTATTTATGCACTCAAAATTCGTTGAGTCTGTAGCAAAACAGGGCTGAATAAGAAAAGATACAGGGCCACATGACTAACTACCTTAAGCCTAAAACAAAGATCAGAGGGTTGCTTAGCGTCTTATTTCTCTGTGGGTTTGTTGTTTTTGTTTTTTTTTTTGGCACATATGATGAAATGTGGTGTGTGGCCTTGGACTGCCACTCACTGCTTTCTATTATCTTCAGATTTATTGCTTGTTTTGCACTTAGACATTTCTCTCATTTTTCTGTCTGAGTATGTTTGTAACATGGCTAAAGTTGTATGAAGAAATTCTCATTTTGTCCTTATTTTTCTGAACACCTTCCCTCTAAATAGCAACTCATATCCTGCCTTTCACCATTCATTACTGTTACATGGTAGATAACTGGCCTATGTGAACTGACTCACTGATCTCAGCCCCAGCCTAGCAAGGTGCAGAAACGCTGTCACAACTGCTGCTGGTTGGCACCTTATTTATAGACTCGATAGCATATTAATCAGTATCTCATGGAAAACTGCACCACAACTTTCCCTTTAAAAAATGTCAGTAGTTTTCCAGTAATGTGGCGGCACCACATAATACGTTGTCAAAGAGTCATCTGATGTTGCTTCAGTGGTTTTATGTTGTACTCCATAAAATGTAAGAGGGACCTCCCAAGTTATTGCCCTGCTCATGGAAAAGAAAAAGATTTTAATTACCTCCAGGATAATCGGATCTCTTACTTTGAGCTTTTCTGTAAATGAATGCTGATTTATGGAATGCAAGCAAAAATATCAGGAGTATTAAAGGCTTTCAGAAAAAGAAAATTCTTCACTCTCTTAACAAAGCTAAGCTGTCTCTCCATTGATCCCAAGGCCATTTGGCCGTATCTTCCCAAATCTATGGCAAACCATCAACCAATACACACTGAAACTTAGGAACCCGTGCAGCAGTTTGCAATACGTGGCCAGACCTGGTGCACACTGTGAGCAGCGTGGGCATCACGGGGGTGTAAACCACCCTGCCTGGGGGGGCTGACAGGCTGCCAACCCCCCTCACCACCTGAAGCTGCTCCCTCAGACCTGGACACCGCTGTCGGTCTCCCTCTTTGTAATGCTGAGGGTGTCTGAGTGGCCATGCTGACATGGAGGTCGGGAGAAAGAGCAGCTGAGATTTAAAGAAGTTTCCAGTCCATGTCGGGTGGTTTCTTTTTAGTCTGATTATTTTGATGCTTTAGGGTACAGTGCAGCCCCAGTAAAAGTAATGTTTGCAAAACTGATGGGCTAGTAAGATGTAGAACAAGGGCCTGGGGACAGAGGTTCCTTCATCTGTCTGTGTTACCAGCTAAAAATGGTCACCGTACAACACCGAGCATCACTGTCTTTGGGAGATCTTCCCTTTGGACTGTTTCCGTCTTCCTTCCATGTACTCAGTGACCAGGCCACTCTCTCAAAACATGAAATCTGAAATGGATCACTGGCCAGACATTCCCATTTCTCCAGCTCTGGTAGCATGACAAGTGCATCTGGCATCTGTGAGCCCTTCTTCCTTCAGGGATTTGTGACTGCTGAGCTGACTGCAGTTTTTTCAGAATGTTTTTTTGAGAACAAAGCACTCTCTTTTTCAAAGGTACACACATGCAGAGCTGAGAGCTAAAAATAAAATAACCTTTTCTGGATATTTCCTTCCTCCCTCAAACAAAATGTTTGCTGAAGCTTTGTTACATTCCAGTCAGCTCAATACACTTCCTTCAGTTTATGCACCCCTTTCTTTGTCAGAGACTCTTACCCACCTGTTGGTAACTACTTCATTCATCTTCATTCCCATTAAACCCTGCCATCCTTAAGGCTTCATTATCTCCTCCAAATTTAGGTCTAGTAAGGCAGACTAAAGTTTCTCAGCCTAGTTAAACTACACTAAAAAAATCACTTCTCCAGAAAAAAAATCCCCTATGGTATAATACTGATTATTTTTTCAATCTCCCATAGCTTTCCCTGTTCTCGTGGTTCCATCTGTTAAAATCTTTAACTCTCTCTGGGCAGGCAGGGTGATATCCAACAGTAAATGGAGGTACACAGAGAGCTGATTACCAATCACATCCGTATTATTTCATCCTCTGCCAAGTAACATTGATATAAAATGCTGTTCCGATACATTTTTGAAGTAAATGGGAACACAGCTCCAATTTACTAACAGGACTCCAGTTATTACAAATTAAGCATCTGTGATATATGAAAATAAGTCATAAGGAGGTATCCAGAAGAATGCAATTGCCTGTGTTCTCAGGAGAGTTAAATTACAGTATGTATGTGCATATATCCCTTTCTGTTTCATATTTCAGTAAGGAGTGCACTTATTGAGGTCATGGTTAGTCTTGGGATAAATTCCTTCTAGTTTTCGAAAGGCTTTGAAGAGAATGATGGTACCTAAACAAAAAATTTTCCAGTGAGGAAAAGCACAAGATTATGATAACAGAGAGTAGGACATCCCAGCATGTGAATCCTTGCATCTAAGTCTTTGTTTTTTTCATGCTCAATTAAAAAAAATGGAAAACTGACCTGTTTGGGAAATGAGAGTTTGAGTCCGTCCAAACCAAGGAAGACACTGAGCTGGGTTTTCTGCCTTTTGAGAATGTTCTTTAACTCCTGTTTTACTGTAGAAAAGGCTGCTGGTTAGTTTCAACCTTATGAATATCAGCTGCTGGAAAATCCATTACCGGTACAATCCTAATTGTAATATAGGGATCATGTTGGGGCACAGTGCTGAACTCTGGATTTTATTTTGCCAAAGTTCCTCATGCATGAAGGAGGAGATTTCTCCATAAGAGAAATACAAAGTTCAGTTTTCACTTGATAATAATGGATGTATGCCTGAACAGGACTGTGGGATTTGGTTTATATATGATGATGAGTTTTGTCTTGAGATGCTGATAGTAAATCTGCTGCTGATGGCAATTTGCTGATTTCACGTGAATTCTTTTTTTTTTTTAATTCTTCTAACCTAAAACTAAATGACGACATTTACCAATCTCACTGATAAATTTTCATTCAGAATCCTCATGTGAATCACATTATGTAAACAATGGCCTTTTGTAGGTAATATATTAATATATGGGAATTACATTTAGCAAGTGCATATCTTTTAACATGATCAAACACAGAGCTTAGCCACATTAATATAAATGAAAACCTGATTGTATTACTGTTTGCAGTCACACAGTGCACTGCACTGATAACAGACGTGCCAGTGCACGCACTACAGGTTATGCAGGACAAAGAAGGATTTTGCCTTGCGAGTCTTTGTTGCTGAATATGTTATGAAGAACAGAGATTTTGGTTGCTAATACCAGTCGAAAGTCTGAAAAAATTTTGGAAACTGTTCACAAGTATACAGAGAAGATGAAGAGACATATCTCTTCCCTATATTTATACAAAGCCTTTGAGTTAAGAGAAATTAATAAAAATAATCATTTTTCGCCTCCCTTAAGAAAGTCTTCTTTGTAACAGCTGAATAATTGTTATTTCCATAGGCCCTGGTTGTGCATGATTTTGATAGCTATAGTAAAGACATACATACAGCAGAAAAAGGGCAGAACTAATTGCTGATAAATATTTTCAGTATTGGATGACTTTCCCTTTCAGCATTTAAGGGTCCTAATCATTGGTTATTATCTATTTGATGAACACTTACTTTATGTTCTTTTTCAAGAAATGAAAGCATTTCTACAGACAGCTCTAAGAAAAACTAAAATGCTTTTTGATATTTACCATACATATTTATCAAAACATATATCTTGTAGTCTTTATTATCTGTTCTTTCTCAAAAAATGCCTTGTACTTTGCCCAGTTTAGACTTCCAAAAGGTACCAGATTTTGAAGCTAAAGCTCATTTTCAAAAGGGGGAGACATTTTGAATCATAAGTCTCCTTGACAGTTAATGTCATTTTGCTCCTAAATTACTTCTGCGAACACGATTTAGAAGTGCAAATCAATGAAATTTTTTAACAGATTTTTTTCCTGTGACCTGCAGGGGGAATCTGAAAGTATGGAAAAGAAATATGAATACTAACTGACCTATTCTGGTTGCTCGCAAGAATCTATGGATTTTATCAGTCAGCATGCCTGGTTCAAGACTTCTCACCTTTGTAGGCAAAGCTGAATTTTGCCACCTTGGTGTTCTCAAAAAAATACTATAAAGAGATTTTCTTGGAAAGGTCACTAAGATGCTAAGGTCTGTACCTTTCTTTTTTTCTTCTCAGGAGCACACAAAAAAGTTCCAGCTAATGGAGTGAAATAAAAATAGAGGAATAAAAAAAGGTCCAAGGAACAAGGCACATCAGCGGGCTCCTCATCATTCTGCTCTTGGCTCATGCCATACTTCTACCTCACACTTCTTCACCTAGATCTCACCAAGGCAACCCTGTGATGGAAAGGACTAGGCACCCCACGAGCATAATTAACCTGAGTCAGCATTGGGTCCTACATTGAGGGAGAGAGAGCAGGAGAGTGAGAGCCAGTCTCTGCACATCTCAGCTTGTTTGGTCTCACTGCCTCAGCAGCACCTCACACCTTGGGGCTGGCAGGATGCAGTGGGGCAGGTGGACACAGGGCTGGACTTGGTACACGAAAGCTCTTGTGGCCCAACCATGGGAAAGGCATGCTGATGGGAGAGGGGTGTGGTGACTCCCAGGTCCATTAGGGTAGTCCACACAATCGCCTGGAGAACTGATAAGCCATGATACCCGGCCTAAAAACTCTAATAACTCGGCAAGTGCAGAGCTTACAAATTTGGGTGGAGCCTGAACACTCTACCTGTCATGCTAAACCAGTGAACAGTGCTTGAAAACAGAAGCTCAGTCCTCAAGCAGACAATTAAATATTGTTAACCTGAAAAATATCTAAACACCTGTGTTTGATAATGCAAATTGATATCTACTCGCATGCTGGAATGCAGCCAGCTTTGCCAGACAATGACAGCAAAAAAGGAAGCATGTTCTTTTAATTAGTGTGTCCAGATTCATCCAAAGTTGCAGCCTTCAGTCAAGCAATGCTCTAAAGAGTCAAGCAACACTCTAAGCATGACAGAACCTGTCAAACTTCACCTCATAATAACAAACACAAGTCCTCGGATATCAATCTCCCTTTTTATTTCTAGATAGATCTTTATCTTACGGTGAACTAAATCAGGGGATATTAATACTTGAAAAATGAAAGGTTACAGGCAAACTTGAAAATATTTTCTCACTCTTCTCCCTAAAGCAGGTATACTGACTGTTGCCCAGGGAAGTAGTGGAATCACCATCCCTGGAAGTGTTCAACAGTGGGATGTGGCACTTAGGGACATGATTTAGTAAACATGTTGGTGCTGGGTTAACAGTTGGACTCAATGATCTTAGAGGTCTTTTCCAACTTAATGATTTTATGATTCTATGGCAGTCATTTTTACTTGTCAAGGCAGAACCAGAATGAAATAGTGTTCAATACAGAAAAAATAAAAATTACCAAATGATCTGGGTATTTGAGTAAATCAAATCTGCTGTTTAAAAATAGACTTGGCTAAGAAAAAATTCAAAATATATATCTTGATGGATTCTCATATTGATGAGAGTATGTTATGAGCTACGCTGCTCAGCATTTGTCAATATTTGAGAAGTTATGACTGCCCCCACCATTCTCCCAAAGGACTGGACTTGGATGTTTAACCAACAGGGAAATTTTTCCTGATTTTACTTGCAGAAAGACTAGTGATTATAAGAGCAAAATCAAACTGTCCCTTGCAAACTGAGTTAAGTTGCACTTCAATTCCAGCATCCTGAAATCCTTGTAACCTTTTGCTGATGTGCTGGAGGGAAATATGGTCATGTAAGAGCTCGATAACATTAAAAATCAGGTAGCATTCTTTCTTAACACTTTCAGGGGCTGGTAAGGAACCACTGGAGGATGATGTTTGTTGCCTGACAATAGAAGTTTTCAAGGAAATCCTTGTAACTGAATAGTATAACTAAACATAAATTCCTATGAATCCCAGGAAGATACTGAAATACACTGCTGAAATAAATATCTGACAAAATAAAAAATCCATCTACTCACTAGGGTTGCAAGAACAGTTTAGATCATTTTAAAGCAGGACATTAGAAACCCCTCAAAAATTGTATGAAAATCATGAGCGAGTTAAATTTAGTATCTGTAATCAAGCCATTTACATGGTGTGTAGTTTTGTGCTGCTCTACTGGACAGACCGAAACTCCAGTGTGAACTTGAGTTGAAGGGACTGGGATGTGTGAATGAGGGGGCAGAGATCCACCTGCAGCCTGAGCAGGACCCCAGGCTGCAGCAGGTGGGTGCCTGAAGGAGAATGTGACGTGTGACCCTGTGAGATGCCTGTGATGGAGCAGGTTTGCTGGCAGGAGTCTCCTCACAGGAAACCCATGCTGGAGCAGTTTGTGAAGAACTGCAGCCTGTGGGAAGGATCCATGTTGGAGGAGTTTAAGGAGGAGTGTCTCCTGTGCGTAGGACCCACAATGGAGCAGGGGAAGTACAGATTCCCTTGCAGCCTGTGGTGCAGCCCATGGAGGATTGTAATGTGGACTGTACTAATGGTGGACTCCAGCAGGAATCTCTTGTTAACCAGGCCAGGAACAAGAGGAAAAGTTCATTGCAATATTAAACCAGATAACCAGGCCCAAAAGAGCCAGGGATGGAGATTGTAATGGGTGTTCCTTTCCATTGTTGTGAGCCATGATCTGAGTTATGTTACAGGAATTAGCATAACAGGAACCTCCTGAACCATGAGAAGCAGTGAATTAATTCCTTGTTTTGCTCTACTTGTGTGTGCCGCTTTTGTTTTCCCTATTAAACTGGCTCTATCTCAGTCTATGAGTTTTCTATCTTTTACCCTTCTGATTCTCTCCCAGTCCTGCTGGAGGGGGAGTGAGTGAGTGGCTCCATGGGGCGTGGTTGCTGGCTGGGCTTAAACCACAACACATGGAAAGAAGAAACATGTTTTAGTAATCCTGAGAGAGCTGGAGATACTTTTAAAGCTAGACTGAAGTCTACTATTTTTTAAAATTTATTATTTTAGAAATAATTTTTATTTTCCATACTTTATCAGATATAAGACGGGTTTTTTTTGGATAATACTAAAGATAAATACTGATGTGATTTACAGACAAATGGAAAATGACAGGAACCCTGCTCTAAAAAAAAGTTGAATCTGTTTTATTTATATATAGTTAGGAAACATGAAAGCCCAAGAGAGCATATAATTGCATTTAAGTTATTCAGAGTGCAGGGTAGGGGAGAAAAATATTGTTCCTCTGTTAAGCTCAAGAGAGCTGTCAGCTCTTGGGACTCTGAAGTATGTATTTGCTTTCTATGTGCAGAAAATAGAGAAAGAATCCAGACAAGGGACAATCTAAATAGCTAGAACAAATGAAACAACTGAAATAAACACTCCCTAGAGGATTCAACAATTCCCGCAGCTACTCTGACATACTGGCACTTATGATTATAGTGGATTTCATAATGGTGCTGACTTTTCCTACCAGAGTTTGCAAAAGCAAAATAGACTAATGACAGACTCTTACACTTATTACCTCTGTGATTATTGGTGTAGCACTGTGGAGGGCCAGGACTTGGATTTTGATGATCCTTGTGGGTTCCTTCCAACTCAGGATATTTTAAGATTTGATGATTCTAGAATTCTGGGAAATTTTCTTTTATGTGGTCTTGTTTTTTCTCTCAAGGCAAGGAAGAACAAAGGAAAGTAGAAGCACATCCTATCTTCACACAAACTGAAAGGTTTTCATCAGAGATTGCAAAAAACATTAAAGGCAAAATGCCATCAGAATGACCTTATTGTGACTTCAGAACACTTCTTGCTAGTGTTGCAAGTGTTGGTATTTTTTGTTTCTTTGTTTAATTTTAATATTTTTTGCTTAATTTTCAGCCTCGATTCCTTAGGTCTCAGCCTGTTTAAGATCAAAATATGTGCAAGTGCTAGTATGCATGCACATCTTTCTGTTCCTTACAATTTTTGAAAATGGAGATGTATTCCAGGAAAATCTTGCTTACAGAAATGGGCAAGTAAAGAAGGTTCTCCATTACCATCCTATCTTCTCCAAGGGAAAAGCTGCAGATATTACTCAACAACAGATTTCTGCGGTCGAAAATGCATGTTAGGAACATTCTAGCTAGCAAAAACTTCAGTTGAATTAGATCAAAGAATTCAGTGAGATGACCAAACCCCTTCAGATACCAGGCTTTCTTATCTCTACTTCTGATAGAGCTACCTTTTCTCCTCGTTTTCTTTGAAACACCCTCATCTTGAAGTGTTCCTGACTCCTAGCATGCCTCCTTTTTGGAGATTAGGGCAGATTCCTGGGAACTGAACACCTCTCTGATAAATTCTAGAGGTAAAAAAGTAGGAGAGTGCAAGGTTTTATTATAATTAATAGGAAATCACTAGTTGCATTCCATGAGACATTGCTGAGAGTAATTATTACAGACAGTTATATTCAATGAACAGTTTAAAGTTAATACTGTAAATATTACTTATGACCTCTCAAATATGACAGTGATAAGTCAATATGACCCGTGAAATCAGTGGGCGACCTACTAACTTATTCCTACAAGGTGCTGACCTTCTCAGTTAGAAGACACACCAAGGCCACAAAGTCAAACTCATTCCTATGGCTTCTATAGCTAGAAGACCGTATGGGTGCACGCAACAGGCACACTTAGATTGCTGTGGATGGTTGGAAAAGGTTTTGGTTAATAAATTATAATTATTTCTTCAAAGTACTGCTCTTAAATCAAAGGTTGTTTTTCAAAAATAGGCATGGTACAGTGAAAACAATGCAAGATTAATAGCTTCCCCCACTTGCCAGCCTCTCTCAACATCATGCAGATATGATGAAAAAGCCTCTGATAAAACAGACTAAGGCTAATTTACATATCCTCTGCCCTGACGTGAAATCCCTTTTGGTTGATAAGGTCTAATTTTTCCTCTAATGCTGTGCAAACTCTAAAAAACTGAAGAGTTCATTCACAGAGCCTAATGAAGACCTTCCTCTTAAAATATCTGCCTTTTTTATTTTTCAAGAATTCCTGTAGGCATATTCATTTTCATTTGTGTTGAGGAAACACCAAGGGCATGCACCCAGAAACGGAAGCTAGTACGAAGGCAGAGGAAAATGTGAAGTCTCTAACATACTTCTGTTATTCCTGCAAGCTAAACTCATGATGCCAAAGTCAAAGAGAGGGAATCACTGAACAGCTTCCTACTTAAACCTTACACGTGAATGGAGAAAGAAGATCCCACCCAACAAAGGTGATACCTGATGACTTGAGAAAGGAGATGGCTCAGGAGGGACAAAGACACCTCAACTGTACATCTTGAGGTCATGTTTCCAAACAGTGACTTTTGTCTGAAGTACGGCTAGGTATGGACTTAGCATACTTCAAGCTTTAAGTACCCAGGCCTAAACATTAACTAATTGACCCTAATAATCTGACATTTTACCTCCATGCAGAAAAGTTAGCACAATAAATATCAATACTTTTTCCAGACCTCTGATATACAATGTGTATTATATATCCCATTTACGGAGATCCTTAAAAATAATAATCCTCCAAAAAAATTTTTTTCCATAAGGAAAAGAAAACAAATCAATGACTTCCAAGCAAAACAATGCTCTCTCTTCATAAATGAAATGAAACAGAACATTAGACAGTGCTGCCAGACAGGCTTTCACAAAAAAGACTGGCAGATGATGACTCCAAAGTAGGAATAGGGCACCTGCACCTCAGCCATGCTTACCTCTGTAATTTGCACTTCAAGAGACCTTTTTATCTAAACATGCCAAAGTACCTGACAAACATTAAATTTGTCAATCAAAAGTTTCTGATATATTAACTTCCTTCTACCTGAAAGGAAACTGAGGCACAGTATGATTAATCAAAGTTTTCACAAAAATAAAAAAAAAAAAAAGAAGACATATAAAAAGTCCCAAACACCACAGAGATAGAAACATGATTTTAGGTAGCTGACTTTCAGTCCTGTACTTTAATCATCAGTCAAAAGGTTCCTTTGTAAATGAGATATATTTGCCTTCCTAATGAGCTGATGAAGTGCAGCAATCCTGATTATCACAGCACAACAATTACTTTTGTGTTATGCAGGCATTTCTGCAAAGCTGCTAAGACGAAAAGGAACACAGGAAGCCAGGCTAACACTATAACAACCTCTCTTGCACCCTGCTATCACACATTAGAGAATAAGCAAGTTGCTGAGCTAATGGGGTCTATGGAGATTAACATCAGTTTCTCCTACTATTACTTTATTTTTGCACTCCAAAATTCCAGCTGTGAGAGAAGCATATATCTGTGAAGGAACAATAGAGGAGGTTGATGCTGTCAAACTACAGAGCTTTTAAGTTGCTGGGGGAAGAGAACTTCAATCCACCCCACTCCTATCAGTTTGATGCCAGGGCTAGTGAGAAATGCCCAGCAGCTGTAGAGGGACTGCAATTCAGAAGAGCACCTGAAGAGCAGCATAAAGGAATTCCAGCCACTCCAGGCAGCAAATCAGCTTCATTGTCAGCCAGTTAAATGCCCCTATACAAACATATAATAATGCCTCATAACATATAGCATGGGGAATAAACAAGAGGAGTCAGAGATTGCACACGCCCGCAGGACTGTGATTTTACTGGCATCATGGAGATGTGGTGGGATGGCTCCTATAACTGACGTGTTGGAATGGAAGGATACAGGCTCTCTAGGAAGGACAGGCAGGGGAAACCAGGAGGGAGTGTCACCCTCTGTGTCAGTGACCTGCTGGAGTGCATGGAGTTCCACCTGGGGATGGATGAGGAGCCGTCCAAAGCAGGGGCAGGGTAGCATTATAGTGGGGGTCCAAGAAATATCAAGCTTAATATCAAGGTTAATATCAAGGAACACCTCCTTCAAGCTCAGGAGTGACACATCCTGAGGAATTCAGACAAAACTACCAGTAGGCCTGTATGGATCAACATGGACCTGTTGGAAAGAGTCCAGAGGAGAGTCACAAAGATGATCAGATGATCCGAGTACGTCTCCTAAGAAGACAGGTTGATAGAGTTTGGGTTTTTCATCCTGAGGAAGAAAGGCTTCAAGGAAGCCTTATAGCACCTTCCAGTACCTGAGGGGAGTTACAAGAGAACCAGAGAGGGACTTTTGACAAGAGCATGTAGTGATAGGACAAGAGGAGAGGCTTAAAACTGAAAGATGGTAGATTTAGGTTAGAAATTAGGAAAATATTCTTTACTGTGAGGTTGGTGAAACACTGATACAGGTTTCCCACAGGAGATGTAGATGTCCTATCCCTAGAAGTATTCAAGGTCAAGCTCGATGGGGCTTTGAGCAATCTGATCTAGTGGAAGGTGTCCCTGCATGTGTCAAGGGAGTTGGAACTAGATGATCTTTAATGTTTTATCCAACCCAAAATCTTCTATGTTTCTATAAAAATTTTCCCTACACACCTTCTCCAGGGAACATTAATAGAAAATATCTTCACGAGGATCTTGCAGTCACAGTCCAGTCTGGCCAGAATAGGCACACGAGCAGGTGTAAGTGCCACATAAGTTCTACACTGTGTGCAAAACTTGTCTGTAACAAGATGCTGCCGGGAAAAACCCCAACTAGTTAGCATGTTTCTGTGAACTGAGCACTTATATATCCTTGAAGCAAGCAGAGTGTCTCTGATTGGCTCCCACAAAAGCTCCCTTCCTGAGTGCAATCCTTTATCATTAGGTTGAGATCAGAAAGACTGGAATAATATTTAATTATTTGGGCAAAAATGAAGCTGCTTGTCATCATTCTGCCATGATCAGACAGTAAAAGAAGATTAATATGAAGATTTAAGGTCACTGATGTTTTCTTTACTCCTTTCGGAAAACTATTTTAAAATGCAGACATTTTGTGGTTTCTGGAAAATCCTAAAGAGTCTGAAAAGAAGTGACGGCTGTGAAGTTGCATCACTGAGATAGTATAATGCTTTATTACATTCTATCATTTTTAGATTAATTTAATCTGTGCTGGATCCTGAAATACTTCAGAAAGTATCTTCTTGAAGAAAAGCAGAGAAATCAACTTTGTTACTAGGAAATGATAAATTCTTGTCTTGCTGACTTCAAGGAGGTGTGCTCAGGATCTGTTCTCATTCCAGGAAAGATCATGGAAAATACCTTGTATAGGAATATACTGTTAAGAGACCTGTGAATAGCTACTCTTTTTGTGAAAACTGAGACTGGAATCACCACCTAAAGAGTTTTGATCTCTGTCTTTGACTCACTAGTTTTAACACGTACAGGGATGGGTAAGGGAGAAAATAGGATGCTGGCAGAATATGAGTGAATGTAGAGCTGTATAACAGATAACATGCTCTGTGACCAGGCTTTTCAAGCCTGCCCTTAATCTCCTTCCTCACAGACCCACTCAGATTTCCAGCAAAATCTTTCAAATATAGAACACTTGAAGGAAGCTTTCCTATCCAGTTCCTTCCCCACCTCCCTTTCCCTCACCAGTGTGTTTCCTTGCAGGGAGGTGGAGAAGGTCAGGGGTAGTCACTCCTCTCCTACACCAGGGGCCATGTCGGGGAGGCATCACAGGTTCGTGCCCCGTTCCCCAGCTGTGGGAGTCTAAAGGGCAGTCTGGCTCTCTCTCAGTCACTGTTGTGGCAGAAAAGAACAACTCGTACTCACTGTCTGTGAGAGACAGGAGCTCTGTTTAGCTCTGGCTTCAAGTCTGATGATCTCAGGCTGCGAAAAAGTAAGACTAGATCTGGAAGGTTTCCAAGCAAACACTGTCTCAGGATGATTGCACCTCACTCGACATCTGGCATTCCCCACATCTTTGCCTGCCCAGAAGTCCTGTGTGGGACAGAATAGCTCTTCCCTGGATTAAAATATCTGGTATAGTCCAAGAGGGAGAAAAATTACTATCTATATATTGTAGATTTCAACTATTCAGAAACTTTCGTACTGTATCTCTCAGTACTTCAGAGGGAAACATTTCGAGTAACTGTAGAGGGTCATTTTGCCAATAATCCTAAAAATATAAGAAAGTCCTATTTTCACCTAGTCAATAGAGCCATGTTTGTGAAAACAGAACACTGACAGAAGGGGACACTAGAGGTTTGGCTGTACCCAAATGTGAATGACATTTTTAATCTAAATAATATCAGCATGCATTATGAAAGATTTCAGAAGGGAACACAGAGAGCCGCAGTGTTAAAAAGTCAGGTGAGAATCTGAACTGAACCTTTCGTTTCCTTCATGTTGAAATTCAGAGATGACCTGTCTGTCACAACACAGTATGCATTTGTCTGCCACCATTCAGGAAAGAACAATTCTAATGTCTGCTGATCATATCAGCTCTGTTAAGTCTTGCCCATTTTTGCCCTCATTAGGCTAATGAGATGATTTCAGATTGATGATGGGGGTATAAGATAGAGCCTTCCCTGGTCAGAGCCAGTGTTTTTACAAGCGACAGTAAAAAGTCAGACTGGCAGTCTCACAAAGAGAGTATCTTCAGTTCATTTTTCAGGGAGTATGTTGAAGTCAGAGCAATATTCTCTGTTTCTGTCACAGCTGTATGGATGTAGGCACTTGCATAATACTATTTTCTTCCAAGAAAATAGGGCAGAAAAAGAAGAGTTCTGAACTAGTATTTATCAGAAAAAAAAATAAATGTGCTGTTATACAGGTTGTGAAATGTTAGACTGTAATAGTGGGAGAACTGTCTGAGCAGATGCAAATAACAGGGTGCAGATAAAATACAAATATGCTAAACCAAGGGGCCAAGCAGCAGACTGATGAAGGCCCAGACTAACTTCATTTGCATTTCTTTTAAATTTGAGCAACTAGGACGAGAAACTTGCCTTCTGTACATGTAGCATAGGTGTATGCTCTGTCTTATGGATGGAGGAAAATATTGATACTTCAGAAATATAATAGCTCTTTAATATTTTCAATTACCTAATGACATTTTGCTTTCATTATAACACTTAGCCATTTTTTCTTCCTTCTTTTTGTCTTTCATACGAGCCCCTCTATTACACAATCACATTCTGTATTGTATTGCATTATGAACAAAAAATGGCCCATAAAATGTTATTTGAGTCACCAGAAGAGCAGAGCAGGATAAAGTGACCTGCTTAAAAAACAACCATTTTACTTCACAGAACAGCTACAACTGATATTGCAGCAGCCCTCTCGTGTTGAAAAATGCTCCACTCCCCGGTACTGTACGCAATGAACACAGGACTGCTTCTGTCCCAAAGATCTTAAGTTAAAGCTTAAACAACATGTTTCAGAAATTAAATGGCAAAAAACTTCATTCTATTTTCTATAGCAAAAAAAATCCTATTTCCTTCCAATTCCACAGTTAAGCTTCCAAAGCCAACAGTTTTATGTGACAGTACAAGTGCATGAGATTCAAGAAATTCAGACTTTGAAAGATCATGAACATTGTATGGTTTATAACAAGCCAAATAACTTAACACAATACCATAAAAAACTAAAAAATTAAAACCCAAGTCTTCTCTAAATATCTGAGATACTTTTCCATCGAGCACGTCTGTTTTAATATACTTGAGCCAGCTGAATCTTGCACAGATGAATCCAGCTTTCCATTAGCAGGCATGAAATGCAAACGGTACCAGGTTTGCAGAATTAGTCTACGGGAAGTGAAATAAATCAGAAATTAGGTTTAAGAAAAAAAGCACCATTTTTGACAAAAGCGCATTGCAACTAGCATTAACTGTATTGGAGGGGCTGTAACGCTGTACATCTACTGATGCAATCTAAAACATCTGCTGTTCTCTAACTGCTTATTTATGTGGAAGTTTATGAGTTTTCTATGCTAAGTGTCTCTCTTTAAATCACTTTTTCTTGCAAGATATTGAAAGAAGAATACCTCAATCTTTTAATTAGCACCGTGGCCAGAAAACATCAACAAGATGGCAATAGCAAGGCTTTAAAGGAAAGTATGTTGTGATAAAAGAAGGCAGTACTATTAAATTTGCGAATTGTAACCAAATAATAAAACTACTTTAAAACATTTCAAAAATGTCTCTGAAGTTGTTAAGTGGATTATATTAGCTGTTATGTTCAAGCCTGACCAGAAAATTTCATACTGTATATATTGCTCTGTATCAATGAGCTTCATGAGTTGGATGTCTGCAGTCATAGTTAGATCCATTTTCTCTACTTGAAAGTCTGTGCTTGAACAAAAAAAGATTAGAGGTAAAAAAAAATCATTGTCTAAACAGAATACAACCTCTTTTCTCCTGAAGAGAACAAACTACAGATAATAGGCATGAGACCGCATTTTGCACAGCCATATTTGTCAAGACATATTTTCAAAGTAATCGCTTGATTTCAGTTCTTGTAAAAGCATAAATTTGGCAATCATTCCCAAAGAAATCAGGTAATCTATTGTAAAAATCAAATGGACTACAGCATCCTTAAATTCTCAAATTTCTGTTCTTGCCCCTTGCTCTGGAGCAAGCCACTTTTATTTCTTATCATTAAAAAAATTCACTACAACTGAGTGGACAGATCATGGTCAAGGAAAGGGGGCTATCTAAATGTACACAAATTTTGCACAAGGTCGGAATGGGAAAGAAATGGACAGGATAGTTCTTTATTCAATGTGGAACTAAATGAATTGCATTTTAAAGCATTTGATTTTCAGCTAGTCTCTAAAGCAACAGTGATTAGTGTCTGTCTCTGTCCAAGACAATGGACAAGGACTGCCTGAAGGACCCTTGGGTGAAATACGGAAGAAATATATTTTTTTATCCAGAAATATCATAAAGAAATATTTATGAACACAGAGCTGAATGTCACCATTTTTTTCAATTTTTTTACATATATCATCCAGGAAAACCAGCTGCTTCATAAAGGACTGTGACCATCTAAATGTGAGCAATCAGAGATGAACAAAAAATAAGAAAATCAAACAACTTCTGAGAAAATATGCTTACAAGTGAAAGGTGTCAAACTGGTCCCAATGCAATTTTGAACAACTAAAACAAATATATTAGATTGCAGAGGCAATTCTAAAATATGGATGTCAAATATAGTTCACCTCTGACTATAATTGAGCAGGGTTACCAAACAGTAAATTCAGTTTGACTTTACAGGGTGATACAGTGGTTACCAGGAAAGCCAGATTAATACCTATGTTTCAAAATAATTTGGACTGATAACATTTTGTAAATTGAGTTTCTTCACAACTTGCACTTCTGATGACAGTACTGTAACAAAACCTGACTACTTTTCCACTTTTTTCTATATTTTTACTTTTAAATTTAATTTTTAATTGCTGCATCTTTGGAATTTCCTTAATCCTGATTCAACACTAAACAATGAGATCTTTATATTTTAAATACTTATGCTGTCAGACCAGATTAAGGTTTTTTCCTTTCCAATGCATCCAAATAGAGACAGAAAACCAATCTTTCTCTTCCTGTAAGTGAGAAGAAGAAAAAAATTACACCTGTATTTTTGTGTCTGTCATGTTCACAGCTCTTCCTATGACATTTTGTATTTGCACTTGGCTGACAAAGCAATGCCCACTTCATCAAAACTTGTGCTTTTATTCTTCCTAGTATGAATTCCTGCCAAACAAACACTCAATTCTCCTACTCAAAATGCACCAGCAATGTGTACTGGACAGCAGTCTCAGGGCTCAGAGAGTGCATGTGTTACCTAATGTGACTTTATGGAAAGCTGCAAAGAGCAGTTCCCCACTGGAACCATTATGGGTGGAGAGGAAGGGTGCAACAAGAGAAGTGTTACTCCTGTTTCTGATAAACTCTTTTGATGAGGGTGTTATCATTAGCCATTGCTGTTGAAGCCTTAGTAGGAGCTATAGAAGCTGAGAGTGGTATTGCAATGCAAAGAGGGAGATGTCTGTTAGGGGAGAACTCCACTTTTCCTTTGGTAACTACGGGAAGAGAACCCTGGTGGACCCTAGCAAAGCCTCTTAATCTGGGACTGGCCACCTGAAAAAAGTGTATGACACTGAAATTTGCCACTAGGATGTGCTGCTGATCTTTTTTTTTAGATGCAATTAGAAGACAAAACTGGCATCTATCTACTTCTAAAGTCTGCACAGCACAAGTACCCACTTTTATGATCACATGCTGAATGTGAAATAAAATTTTTGGTTTTTAGGCTTCTGTTCTTTGAAATCTGAAGAAGAATATGCAAAGGACCACAATAGCAATCATCTCAGAGAAGGAATCTGAATGATTTACATTTTTGTTTGCATAATCTCAGAAACAGAACTTGGAAGCATGAAAATAAATGAGATGGGGGAGAGGGGGAAAAATACCCAAAGACAGAAAAGAGGGCATAAAGAAGATATCAGTGCAACTGAACATGTACATGAAAACAAAAATGTTTGAAAAAGGAAAGGAGTTGAAAGGACAGAAATTAATTTGCTCAACAATCCTTTATGAGGCAGGAGGGAAGACTGGAGGGAAGGCCCAGAAAGCAAAAGTTGCCTCACAGTTTTGTCTGAATTCTGAGTTTGGTCTCTGGTTTGTTTGCATGGAGAAGCAATTTTAGTTCCATTATTCATAGTTTCAGAGGACTGACTCTTACTTAAACCAATCTTTATTTAGGCAGGATGGTTAAAGACTTCAAAGAGCACTCAGACTGAACAAAGATCTGAGCAAGGGGATACTGATGTGATCTTCTGTTTGTTTACACCCTCTGATTAGTCACGAGCTGATGGTACCTGGCTGGCAGAGGAAGGCTGTGGAACAGAATGACCAGGCATTATTGGAGAGGTGTGGGTCAGCAGCATTGACTCTGACAGACGTGGGGGAAGCTTCTGGCAGCTCCTCAGAGAAACCACCCATGTAAGCCCCCTGCAGTCCCCCTGCTACCAAACCCTCACCATGTAAATTCAATTAGTATCAGGTTATAAAGTGGGCAAAGCAAGTAGAAGCCCCTAAAGTTAAAAAATCCTATGACATTTTTAAGTACTCTGTCTTAAAAACAAACAAGGAAGTCAGATATTAAATAAAAAATTTGAACATAAAATAAAACTAAAAGTTCTTCACTGTGGCATCTTCAGATGAAAAAAACCAGCTAAAAAAGACATATTAGCGCCATATAAAATAAGAATTGAATGTAACCTGCTGGGCCACTGATCCATGTGGTGTTGCTGGCAATTACATCATATAGCTCCCTCTGTGAAATGATTGTATCATCTCTGCTGGATGCTTATGAAATATGACATCATCCTCAGAAATTAGATCATGCATAACCCTGGTTATCAGACCATTACAATGACATTATATGCAAAAGCGAATCTGCAAAAATTACCTTCTTCGCTTCATCTATTCATCTTCACCCAAAATATACTTAGACAAGAAAGGAACGTATTCTTGAAGTGACTGAAGGAAGGCAAATCTGGGTCATGCCCAGTCTCTATGCAAATTGTTCTAAATCACCCTAAAATACCCGTCAAACTTTTATTTTTCCCCCCATCTGTTTTATCGAATGTACCTCCTTTATAGCCCTTGAATCATCACGTCTACAATATATTTCTACATGTCAGTGAGGCATTTTTGCTCCTCCTAGATAAAATGTAGCAGACAGCAGCTATGTCCTTCCTACCTATCTCTAGTTTGTTTAGAAGTTCTATTTGATGAAGTAAAAAGCCCAGTTACAACACTTTAAGTTCAATGACTCTGTTGTCACTGTTCATGCTAGGAAGGTGTTCTATAATATTAATAGAGGCTTGATTAAGATTATGCTTGGATCAGAATTGGTGTGTGCAATGTTTTTAGAGAATTATTTTCCTTGTGATACAGCCATTACCTAGTTGTTGAGACTTCTTAGGTTGCTTCAGCACAGAAAAATCCCAGCACACAGCACAACTGGCATTCACTAAAAAATTACCAAGGGCCAAATTGTTTGCTGGTATAAGTACCATTGAATCATCCAGTCCAAACAAAGCTTAGTTTAGAACTACTGAAGAGATGATATCCAGGATTTTGACCTATCAAGAATAAACTGGACTGTAGTCTTTTGTGCCAGATTGTTCTAACCTATCACATTCTGATTATATAATGACGCTCCTTCTGACCCAAGTAAATAATTTGGTTCTGGAAATATCAGCTTCCCAAACTCCATAGAGTGAGGGACTGAATAAATGAGTTGGAGAAAGGAAAAACTGAAAGATAGATTAAGGAATCAAACAGGAGAGAGTCAATAAATATATTAAAATGTGTTATAAAGACAGAGAAGAGGGGAAATAAAAACAAAAGAATTTTAAAAAATATAATACATAAAAGGCAAGAGAAAAAAAAAAAGCAGATGAAAGATGACAGAATGCACAGTAGGACAGGGGATGGAAGCATTCTGGATTTCCCAATTCATCGTCCCAAAGCAGAGGTCAGAGAATGGGTTGATAACAACTGATTAAACTCACTGAATAGCTATGTTGCAAATTCCACATACTGTGCAGGCTCATAAGAGCACAGAGCTAACTAGTCAGGGGATACATAGAGAATTAGGCAGGAGAAGCTGGAGGGCTATCACTCACAAAGCTGGTGTTAAGCAATGGAAATCCTTTTCAAACATCAACAGCTCACTCTTAGCATATGTCACATATCTAATGTATGTGTCTCAAGACTCCGAGACAGCAAGAGTGACATGCAGCAACCAACATATGCCTGGCACTTTTCAAGTACTGACATACTGAGCGAAACAGCAAGTACAAGGTGAAGAACAGCATGAGAGTATTAGCATCTTCCATTTTCCTGGAAGCTGGGAGTGAGAGACATTCTGTAGTTGCCAAAGGCAGTATCAGCTTTACACAGAGGCTCTAAGGCACACATGATGTGCAGTATGTGTGTTACTGGAGAAACCACTGTAAATGCAAAGCTGGATGTCTACCCAGGCACCAAAATACTTAATTGGCCACCTCCACCACCACATATTTTATTTGTTTGAATGCGGAATTGTAGAGGTGCTGGCTGAGACATGACAGCTGTGTTTACAAGCAGTTATTGTGCCAACATACAGGTGGATGAACTCCACCTATAGAAATGGTACTAGAGGAGATCCTGAGAGCTACAGACTAGACTGGGAATTCTGGCTTCCACTGCTGTTAAGATGGTAGTGTTTAGAACAGAGAATAACATCACTGAGAGCCCAAATGGACAGGGACTACTGCAAAAAGAGTCAGCACAGCTTCTGTAAAGTGAAATGTTGCAACACTAATCTTCTTTTACTTGAACAGCAGGTACCTGGACTAAGTTAATACCTGCCTAAATAACATATTTGGGGTTTTTAAAAGTCTTTGGTAAGATTCTACGTCACAGATTATGAAAGAAATTAAGCTGCCACTGGATGTGGTGAAAATGCTCTTTTATAGACTGGAAGCTGATTAAAGAATAAGTGCTACACAGAGAGGTTACTGGTCTCATTTCTAAATTAAAAAGAAACTTCAGTGGTCTCCCAGAGATTGTCAGTGTCTTGGAGAAGGAAATAAACAGGACCATTTCCTAGTCTGCAGACACAAGGCCACTTAAGGCAAAAAGGTTGGCAGGTGAACTTCAGTGTAGACAGACATGAAGTAATGCACCTAGAAAAAAGAATCTGAGCCCTGTCTACATGGTGCTGACATCAGAACTGATATTAAATCTAGTGAAAGAGATTTTAAAGCAGTAAAGTTGACAGTTCTCTGAATCATTGAGTCAGCATGCAGGGCAGCCAAAAAAGCCTGCAAAATCTTGGTCACCACCAGGACGGATGGTGTGACAAGAAAGGAAGTCACTTTGCTGTGGTACAAAGGTTCTGCTGTGCACACACTGAGTCCTGTGTGTCATTCATTCTTTTCTCTGCATGTCAAAGAAGGGTGTAGTGGAGTTGGAGAGGATGCAGGAAAGGACAGTTTAAATAGCCTATGATGAGGAGCAGCTGCTTTATAAGGATTAGAGGCTGAGAATCTTCACGTTGGAGAGGCTAAGTAGGAGAGAGGATATGAACAAAGTTTGCAAAATAATGAAGGCAAGAGATTAGCTGAATGCAGAACTGTTATTTGCTGAATATTGCATACTAAACTGGATTGAACTGTAGGAGTTAAGTTCAAACTGAATAAAAGAAGGTATTTTTTTTGTGCAGCAGATAGTGTTCTGAGCACAGAGACTCTGGAAGCAGACAGTATCAGCAGGATTTAAAAGAGGTTAGATAAATTCATAGACAGCACATCTGTTAAGGGGTACTAAAAGGACTAGACAGGAATGCAACAACTTTAACTACTCTAATACAGCACTTCTAGATACCATGGGAGTATAAGGAGAAAGCTCATAGAAAGAAGTCAAGCCCATGTACTCTCTCTAGAAAGCATTCTCTTTTGCCACTTTCAGAAACAGAATACTGGTCTTTGCATTTTCTTGGCACTTAGATACAGCTCAGTGGTACCATGCCTTAGGAGACAGATACCCAGCTCTTGCCAAAGTCCCAAAGCCCCAGGCAGACATGGTTAGGTTTCACACAGGCTCATAGCTGCCCAAGCTGAAAAATACTTGAGAGATGCTGACAGAATTAATTAAAAACAAATACAGCAAATGCTGATGATACCGGCACAGGACTGAGTTAAAGCACAGCATGGCTTTTATACTGACACTGCCCCATGCTTGTCTGACTCAGACTACAAATTAAACTGTATTGTGTCTGTCTGCAAATGATGCTGTAAACTCTATTTTGGAGAAAACTAATTGCAGTAGACCAATGCACAGAAAAGTAAAAAGCTAATAATCATACAATGAAAGTCAAGGTACCATGCCCAAACTTTCTCCTTGGCCCACTTTTGTGTATCAACACACTTGTGTTCACTGGTGCTGGATTGTTCCACACTGAAATGGGGCCAGAGCCAAGAACGACTTTTCCCTGGTCACTATACTCTTAACTACAAACTTTGAGTGTTGCTCATCCTGATGTAGCACAGGCTGCTTTAACATCAGTGAAGCTGGGTCCTGCTAGCAGAATCATGAGGGCAGATGGGAGCCCAGCAGGGTTGTCTCCTAGTTACATGCCTGAGGTCTGCACAGGCTTCTTCTGCAAGCTTTAAGCTTTGTGTTGTTTTTACTTCATTTTGTTGTAGAAGAGCTGGCAGCCTACAAGAGCTGCACTGTATTTTTGGCTTCAGCATAGGCACATTTGAAGCAGAAAAGGAGGTAAAACCCACTACGATCACTCACTATGCCAGTAATTTATTTTGTACAAGTCCGCTTTTCCATGCATACACTAAAATGTCTAAATAGGAAAAGGAAAATATCCCTTTTTCATTTCAACAGGGAGAGAAACTTTTATCTGAAATTCTTTGACGGCGTTTTTCTTGGTACAAATTTTTGCCACATTTTCTTGCAACGGATTTGCTAACAACTAGAAGCTGTCACATGTAGAAGGAATGGACTCACTCCATCTCATGACCAGCAGGCATTGATTCTGGGCTTCATTAAAAATCATTTTAATCTTACAGGACTGTAGCATTGAGCACTAACTGGCATCAATTCATGTGAGTGCCTAAATATTCAGAAGGACCTGTTGCACTGTGTTTCTATATGTTTTAAGTTCCTTCACCTGGCATGGCAACAGCATCAACTTACAAACTGCAGTTCTATGAGGTTCAAAGAAAACCTTTAATTTAAGAGCAAAACAAAGAAAACCTAACAAACCGTTGTATAAGAAAGACAGAGCATTGTTTTGGCAAAGAAAAACTCATTGTATGTGGGGAAATCATATGAGTTTACAATACATCCCCAAAATTAGTCAAGTTGCACAGAACAAGCCCACAGATAGGGGGCTCTGCAGGACAGGAAATAGAAGAGATACTTTTTCAAGCAGACTCGTAAATCAAACGCGATCTTTTCATGCTCATATCACAAGTACAGTAGACCTTCTCCCTCTGTTCAGATGATAAATGATGATAGATATCCTTCTTAATGCATTTATATATACTTTTTTCCTCTGAAATAGAGAATAATTTACCTGTAGGCAGTTTAAATAGGACAACAGTTTAACTGATTAGCAGAAAAACTATGCCATATAACCAACAATCTTGATGTTGCTATAGTTTATAGTAGATGAACACCTCAATCTGTTTCTGGTACTTTTTTTTTTTTTAATCACAAACTTTTCAGCCTCTCTGTACCCTGCAGCTCTCCTGTTCTCTATTTTACAGTGTGAAGTCAGGAACCTTAATGATGCTCAGTGCTGCACCAGTGCAGAGGATAACTGCAAATCTAGGACACTAAATGTTTAAAATCACTTTCCTTCTCAGACTGTAGCTAATACTCTTTAAACTTGTTTAGCTAATGGTGGTATGTGCTGTTTGGCTCTTCTTAGTAAATCTCCCTCTCTGACATTCAAGGGCTAAGAGTGCTGGCAGCGGGCCTGTCAGTGGCCACAAGACACAGCAGCATCACACCTGCCTCAGCTGAGCACACACTCCATGGACACTGCTCAGTTCCACCATTTGGCCCTGCAAGTCACCAGACATCTGAACTAAAATAACCCTCCATAAATCCTCTCCTTTTCCTGCCAGATACCACCTCGGCCCACTTTTCTGATTTGTGACTGTCCCATGCCGTTTCTGACCCTGCAAAGCGTGGCTCCATCATCCTTCACAAACAGCTTCTGCTTCCTGCCTCTCCTCCTTTCCCTCCTCTTACTCAACATCACGGCGCCTTTTTTCCTACAGCAATTCAAACAGCCTGACTACTCCATGAACTACTTTTTTGATTATTCCCACACAGACACACATACACTCCTCTTTGACACAAATATTTGGTATTGCCCTCATCCAACCCTCTCCTTAGCACATTAGCCTTTCTTACAAACTCAAAGCATTCTTGTCTGTCATCCCCTCGTTGATGGCTATCCACACATTACTTTTCCTCTATGGTTCCTATCATATCACATCAAATTCTCAAGACCATGCTGTCTTTGTCTCCTTTCACTAGCATTTTGTCTCCAGTATTCCTTCCAGCTAATGTTTAAACTCCCTGTTACTCTGCCTGATGGACATCTCTTTCCCTCTCTCTCAAAACATAAAAAATCTTATCAGCTCTGCAGAAACCAGGAAGATTTGAATGGCTCATCAGGTGGGACCGTGCCACATACCCACCTGAGCTGCAACCTGATGTTCTCTGTGCCTGTCAAACTCTCACTCATGTCATGCACAAACAGGGTTTCTGGGCAACAGACCAAGCTTCCCCATCTGGATATTCTTCCCACAAGTAACTGACTCCTGATGAAGTAGCAAGAGACTCTTTCACTCCCTAATCCAAGCACTTGACTCTGCCCCACTCCTCCTGCAGAAGAAATTGCACAAGAAATGCACAGAAGGGTCTGAGGAGAAATAAACACGAGTCAGCTTGGATGGCTGAAAATCAGTTACTGATGCAAGGCTTTTACTTGTAATTGATCTGAAAAGAATGTATTGGTATGCTTTTTACTTATAGTGTGTACTTTATAAGGGACAGATTTCTTGTGTACCAAATTAATTTAAATATATATAATTTGGTGTGATACTCTTTCCTCCCTCCATGTAGTGTGTGTGCATCTCTCATAACATTCCATAGTAATTCTTCTGTTTTTATCTTGAAATCTGAGTACTCTATCATGTAGAGATTAATCCATTTTATTTGCCTTCTGGTTATAGCTTTCATATCCCTTTGTCTTCTAGGAAAAATGTACTTCAAATAACACAAGTAAAACATCAAATAGATAAGACAACCAAGACAACCCATTGGAAGGAGAGAAAAAAAAACCACCCCAAAACCCAAAAAAAGCAACACAGGAAAGAAAGCATTTAATACCTGGAACACTGAGGAGAAACAGGTCCACTTCACTACCTGCACTTTGGAGATGACTATTTATATATTACTCTATCTATCAATTTATTTGTGAAATGTCTAGTCACAGAGTGGGGAGATATCTTAGTAAGAATTTAATGAAGTAGAAAGATTGCTTAATATATTCAAATAAATGTTTATTCAATGGAAAAAGACAAGATAAAATCAATTTCTTAGCTAAGATATTGTTGGCTACTTAGAGACAGGAAACAGTTTAGGAGGGGATGTATTTTGCTAGCATTTTTCTCCCTAACATGCACAAAAATTGCAATGAAATGTTTTGATGGCCTGCTATGTTTGTAGAAACTTTTGACTGCAACATTGCCTTTATAGACAGAATTGTCCAACCACTGACTAGTTGCCAGTTATTTGTCGGCCTATCAAGTATTACCTTGAAAAATGTTCTTTTTGCTTGATGAAAAACACAATTTCCCACCAATATAAAAAAGCGTTCCTTTAAAAACACCTTACATTTAAACCCATCTTTTGAAAGAATGGCAGCCACTACTGGGTTATTTTTATTTTTTTGAGGTGTACAGTGAGAACATCCATTCGTTTGTTCAACAGACTTCTGAAAACTGTTGCCGATGACATTACCAAGCTGACAACCTAAAATGTGAACTATTATCGAATTTGCTGTAAGAAGTTGTAGTTACAATTGGTTTTGCATCCAATGCAACAAGGTGCTTTCTATTCCGAAAAAGTATTATCTCAGTGCACTGCTGCATTTCTGTTATTGTCACAAACAGATAGTGCAGGGGGAATTCTGGATAGGATTACATCTGCTAGTAAGACCTGCACAGTTCCCTGTGTGAATGTGCCTTGTCTCAAAATAAAGAGAGAGGAAGGAGCTTTTCAGATGCACATTAATTAAGCCTTGTTATCAGTCAGGCAGGCTATACTACCTGGAAAGTAGGAGCTGATTTGCAACTCATGATACAGTTCAACAGAAATCAAATACCCATTCGGATGAGTTGATACACATACTCACTGTAGTGGAAAGACCTCTCTCCTCTGGCTTACTATGGATGTGACTTACATATGCTCAGGAATCAGCTTTTTATATCTGCTTGCTGTACAACACAGGCTAGCAAAGCTATGAAAAACACTGTGAAACTTTATTTCTGATTACATTGTCTCCCTTCCTTACAGTCTTAGTACAAAATTGATCTGAAGAGCAGATCAGACAGAGGTGCCTGGATAAGCAGTAGGAAGATGAGGTGTGTGCAATTTCTGCTATGTTTCTGATCTCTATCATACCTTTTTGACCCCACATAAGAAGACCCAGATTAGGTAATTATGGAAATTTCCTAAAAAACAGTAATGTTGAAAAGAGTAGGGAATTATTGCTTTCTCATTTCTGGCTGCTCGAAACTGATCTATCAGAGCAGATATCACAGGTGTGTGTCAAAGGTTACTCCAGCTGACCTACCACTGCCATCTTTCAACCTTCACCTTGATTATGCAGGAGACAAGTAAAATCAGCTTCCAGTCTGCAAGAAAAGATGACATATATGATGAAATTGGAACAATTGGATTACGAGGTAAAACTGCACGCATATCGATAGATTGGAGACTTGGATGTTCTTTGGGAGACTTGTGCAGTCAAGTCAGTAATCTGTGTTAACATCTCATCTCTGAAATGTTGACCCTGGTTTGAATCAATGTTTCTAGAAAAAGGATTCACTCTTCCTTAGTTTCAATCTGATTATTTGGCTTAGAAAATAACTGCTTTAAACAGGAGGCTTTATACTTGTCTGGGTAAATTTTGTTCCAATTTTTATTTTGGCCACAAGTCAAAGATAACAGCTGCACACTTGTGGGTTCACTGAACTTTACGTGCTTGTTGGCTGCATCACCAACTAGAGGGAATAACCAATAATTAGAACATTTCGGGTCATCTTGAGAAGAACAGTGTTTTCCCATGTTTGGAAAGGTCATGTGACCTCTTTTTCAGATGTTCCCAAATGTGGAGCTGTCAGCCATAGAGCACAGAGCTTCATAAACAAACAAAACAGCCAGCACTGTTCAGAGACCAAAAGAAAACAACACAAGGATCTACATCTAATGCTGACTATTGGGCAAAGGCTTCTAACTATGTGTAAAAATTTTAACTCTGTAAATTCATAGTAGACCTAAGGAATATCAGAAGAACTCAGTCAGGTATTCTTTGCACATAGGCAGCCTTGGTCATAATGATTTTCAGCACAGCATTGAAAGCCTTGGTTTCTTTTTCTGTTTCCTTTTTTTTTTAAAAGTTGAATCAATACCAGTTTACATAAATATATGTTCTTGTTTTCCAGTTGTTCCGGCAATAGCATTTATGTCTATCCATTGACAACAAAAACAACAATAAATGTAGTAGGATGAAAGCAGAAGGGAGAAGAAAACAGTCATGACCAGGTTAAATGGCTTTAGGTGTGTGCAAATTTTTTATTTCTGTTAGAAGTGTAAATATTTTCTGGCACTTTGAGACTATTATAAAGAAAAATAAGAGGCACCAATCTTCAGAAAACCTAGCTGACAAAACTGTGCATTTCTTGTTACTAACAGCATAGACCCTTCCTAATATGGAAAGGAATGAAAATAATTTTTGTGACACATCTTTTAGTCCCCAGGTATCCTAAATCTCTTTGTAGAACTTCTATCTAGTAGTTCATGAGTTCGTGCAGTAGATAGGTAATTTATTTGACAATATTGGAGACCTTATGCATATTAGACAGCACATATTTGCAGGATTGAATGAGAGGAGAATTCTTGAAAGGCTACTACAGTTATCTTTTTATCACTAAAGATTATGCCCTGGGAGCTGTCGGTTACAATTGGTGTACTGTTGGAGAAAGGAAATTGCTTGAAAATCACTTGATACAACCAAAGGATGGTACCACTGAGAAGGTGATACCTTCTACCCTGCTATTGGTATGTGTTGAGGGTTCAAATGCCAGAGTGAGGACTTGCAAAATGCAGGGTGCTGTGGATTCCTTATGCTTTGGGAAATTTCCCAGGACACATGAGGTTGAGGCTAAGACCATAAAATATGGGGATTCTCACACATTCATATTTGTGTGTTCTCCTAGGATAGGAAAGTTCTTATTCCAGGTGACTGAGTCCAGCAATTGAAACTTCAGTCTGAAATCCCAGATGAATGTCTAGCCTCCCAGGCTACTAAGCATTTCAGGAAATTGAAGGGTTTTCTTTTATCCCTTATTGGAACTGCTACTTGCTACTTGTATAAATAAATATCCTTCAGAACAAGTATCTGATCTTTCATCTCCTGTACCCAAAAGCAGTGCTGCAACTAGTCTCTTTTATTCTCCCTCAGTGCATTATCAATACAAAGTGGAACCCCTCCGAAAGGAAAGATACATCCAGAGTAGTTGAAATGAGTGATGATCAGGTCACTCATCTAACAGTGAAAAGTCTGCAGATTAAATTCTTCTTCTGAATCACACCGAAGAGCATTTTCACACTGATCTCCCACCTCATTCTTATAACCTCAGGCTACAAGCTGTTCTTGTGGGTAAAGAGCTTTCCTGTTTTGATCATAAATTCCACCACTTTGGAAACTAAACTATGCATACCTGAAATTCAAGAATTATTACCTACAAAAAACTTTTTCCATCAAATAAAATTTCCCATTGGAAAATGCTGGCCAGTTCAATTTATCACAACTATAACCTCACTGCTTTATATTTTAAACAGACTACAACTGTGCTGACAAATTATACACATTACACATAAGTGCAGAGTTAAGTCCATTGTTCACAAGATGCACTGCTGAGGCTATTGGATTTGCATGCTGCTCTCATGTTACTCCACAAATGCCTTCTGTATTTCTTTGTGAAACTGCCATTGAGTACATCCTTGTAGATAATTGGATGATTACACCAGTCTCCAAAGTCTGACTGCAAGAAGGACACAAAAATGGCATAAAATATATAGAATTGTGATAATGATTGCCTGAAAGTCACTCCCCAGTCTGTATTTGTGACAGTTAACTCTCAGATTAACACTGGCAAGACACTGCCCATCTCTTGATTTGTTTTTGAGTGCCAAGTCTTCAGCAGTGGAGAACTGACTTGGTAGTCTACAGAAAGCTTGAGCAATACAATTCCTCCTGCTGCCTCTCAGGTGAGCTTTCATCTTCTCTGATGGTTCCTTTTTCAACCAATTGAAAGTGAATAACTATTCATTAAGACTCCAGGGGAAGAGAGATGGGAGAATGATTCTGGACAGAAATAGGCAAAATAACAAATAAATATACCTAAGGCAGCCAATTCCATTTAGAAGCATTAGCCTGCACGGTTCAGCTTTTAAACAGCAGTTTCTAGGTGCCTGCATGTCTACAAATCCTTGATAAGAGGATGGGAAAATTAGTTTTGCAGAAGTCTGTCAGTCTTTCAATAATATTTATGCCTAAGACTACAGCCCTTTTGAAAGCCCTCTTGAACAGCAAGGCAGGGGGACAGTTGTTCACTAACCTCTGCACAGACCAGAATGTGGAGAGCATGAGATTTATGGGAACTAATTTTGTATCCCGAGACAAGTCTAAAAAGCTCAACCAACATAACTAAATTTGATATTGAGGTTACTGAAGAAACGACATACAACAGGATGCCATCAGGATATATTTCTAATTTTTATCTGATGCTGGCGTCTGCATCTCAGGAAAATTCTTTATTACTCATGCCAGCAGCCTGTTAGTAAAACAGGAGAAAGGTTCCTGCTGTACTGGAGGTGCAACAGTTCTGCTGAGATGCTGCTGACTGGTACTTAAAATGCAACACAGGGAAATACTGGGTTGGATGCAAGATGAACTTGAACTTGTTATCCAGCAAATAAAAGTCACTTTCGATTCAGTCTAGATCAATACTATAAACCACTAATTATTACCTGAGCCACATGTGTAGTCATACACTGCCTTTCTTTGTCCAAACTGCATCCTTAGAAGATACATATACTGATCAAAGAAAGAACTGTCATTAAAACCAGATAGCTCTTCCAGTTGCTGGAGAGAGTGGGAGGGAAGATCTGTAAATATAACCACATTTATCAAGAGAGCAGCATTATTCCCCTGTTCATCTCTTCTTTAGTTTAAATATTTGGTTGAATTTTTTTTTAAAGTATTGCCTCATTTCCCAGTAGTGTAATATCTATAGAACATTTGTGGAGCTTTAACATTTTGTTATAATTAAAGGGATTTATTTTGCTCACAAAATGTCGAGATGCGTCCATGACTCCTAAATCTGCTGAAAAGTAGAGCTAAAATATTGGCCTCACTGAAGTCAGCACTCAAACTACCATAAAGAGAAACATGTTTCCACCTAATGAGAGTGGAGCCATGCATCTTCTGAAAGGGCAAAGTACTGTATTACCAAAACAGAGTATAATTAATCAGTGATTTATATTTTTTTATGATCTGCAAGTTATTATCTAGAACACAGTAAATTATTCTGGCCATTTGCAATCAAGAAAAGCTGGTTCAGACATAAGGTGTTAGGATAAAGACTGAAAAGGCAAACCATTCCTAAGAAGTCTGGTTGTCTATAGCCCAGCAAGATGAAAACTGTGAGGCGTGTCACCTGTTTCTGAAACTGCATTGCAAAAATGGGAAGGCAAGACTAGTTAAACTAAACGATAAGCCTGGCACAGAATCTACCTGTGTAAACACAATTAAGCTGTGAATTAGGGAATGGTTTATAACCTGTATAGAAATGATATTTTGAACAGCCATCCAGTAGTAATAATGAGATTAAAGTTCCAGTTTCTAATATGGAACTCTATAAATTTATAAAGTCATGTGTGTGTGGTTGCTTGAAAAAGTAGAAGCCTTGATTTATGACTTAGGAGATTCCTTTCAGACCTATAAAACATTCCTGATGCACAAGTTTTCTGGGGTTTTGATATTCTAGTGTATTTGTGCATATGTTTATTAATTCAGGAACTAGCGCAGATTTAAGTCTTGTAAGTATCAAAAGAGGTATAGCAGTTCTAAAAGTAGTATTTTTATGACCAGATAATAAAAAAAAGAAGCCCAAGAAAAAAATGCAGGATGCACAATTGTTTTGTGAGTACTGAAAACCCTTCATGCTTTAGCCACTGAGTAAACATTCTGTACAACACAAATAGCAGTCCAGTTCAAATCTAAGTATGTCCCATCTTATCATGCTTGGGTATATGCAATGAATTTTTAATGTGTTGTTTGCTTTTGACCAAATAAAGTTTAGTGTAAGGCTTTTCTCAAATGACTTTTGACTCAAAAGGTTTTTGTCAAATGACAAACCTCTGCAAACCAGGAAAATTTCCTTTCAGCGATGTTGCTAATGAAGGCTCATTAAGACAGTGAAAAATCTCCCCATACAATGCCCTGCCAGGGCATTTTTTGATTTTGGGGACTGAAATAGGGTCCTGAGTCATGGGCAGAGTTGGGGGAGCCAACTGGGGTAGGCAGGGAGAGGCAGGTCCCCAGGGCTCTGGCACTCTGTAATTTCCCATACATTTTCTGCCCATGAACATCTGAATGCAAGTGAATGAACAGGAACACAGAAAGCTGTGCCTCAAATTCTTTTTGTGCACTGGTGTGAGTAATCAACACTGAGGAATTACTGGGAAAAGCCTTGTTTTCCTCTTTTGTTTGCATACAGCAGCAGAGAATGTCAGTCTGACGTTGTCTTTGTCCCCTGTGGTCTCCCAGCTTCTAGTTCCACCTCTGTGCCCTCAGAGATATGTTTTTCCCAACTTTCACAGTCTGGACTGCTAGAATCTTCCTAACTACATAAAATTTCTAGATTCTTCTGATCAACAGAAGAACAGTGTTTGCTTAGCTTGAATGAGACAGGTATTTCCTATTTGTTTCTTGGAGAAAAAGAAGAATCTCATCAGTGTCTCTTTTCCAGTTATGAACCACTCCTTCTCCAAAATTTTGCACAGTTTTTTATTTAAAAATCATTCTCAGAAATCAGTAATGAAAACTTACTTCTCTGCACTTCAGTGGGAGCCTTTTTATGAGCACGGCTTTGTTTACCTGCTCCTCTTGCATTGTCAGATTCCCTGTCCTGGCGTCAGATCAGGGCATTAAGCAGCAGATCACATTTAATGGGTTTTGACAGGCCTCGGTAGCTGGTACCTCCTACAGTGACAGCCCCAGAGACAAACACAAGGCTATGACAAGGTTTAACATCTCTGTGTTTAATCACTAGAGCTCACATAATTCTGCTGCCTACTTGACATGAAACCACTTGTGTGATAAATAATATGCTTAGTTAAAGATTGAAAAGAAAAATATAAACCCCTTTAAGAGTAATTTTGGAAAACGCTTTCACATATCTTATCCTATACCTTTCACTTTTTCACCATGTAGGAATCCTTTCATCCACAATTTGCCTGAACTTTGGCATTGTACATCCCTGGATTCAGAGGAGCTAGACAAGGATTTCTGCATCTTTTAAGTCAAGTTTCAACAGTCCCACCCCACCCTGGTGCTGTGCAGCAGTGTAACAGGAGAAAAAGGAAACCTTTGTGAGAAGCTTTATGCAGAAGGTTTTGAAACCAGTTGTACAGCAGAAACTTCAGAACTCATTTCCATGTTTTGAGCAGCCTCTTCAGGGAAGAGCCATTTTGTTGGCCATTGTCAAGCACCTGTGCCAACCAGTGGCTCTGGTCAGCAGGTCAATTAGAGGCACATTCCATTAACTCTTAACACAGCAGAGGCACATGGGTCAGCTAATAAAGCGCTGGGCAAGAGGATCTGTGAAGCACTGAGCCTGATTACACACCAACAAAGAAAAAAAGTCTGTGGGCGTTTAATTTCTTTAATTAAAAAAAGAGTATTTCCCACTCGTTCAGGATGTGACCACGAAATATGACATTTACTTTTAAATGGTTAAAAGTGTCCTTTGCTAGCAACACTGAGCATCTTCCCACTATTATCTTTTAGTCAGCAGTAAAAGATTGTCTTTTGAAAGATATTAAAAACCTGCTATTAGAATTTCTGGTTTCCAGTTGTTTAAAATGCATTATTTAACACTAACACTCTCCTGGAAGTGCACTGTAGTAGTAAAAAAACCCCTCATATATCTAGATAGATATGATAGCTGGAAAAAGCTATTTATAAATCTGACACTTTTATGAAGCCATAGCCACCTATTCTGGCAATTATGATGTCCAGTGAAAAGAAATGCACATTCTTTCATATAAAAGAGAACAGAATTAAGGTCCTCCAGATTGGGGAGTGCACAGTAAAGAAATCATTGCAACTGTTCAAGTAGCATCACAATTCTTTAAAGATTTTATTAATATATTTGTCACTGGCATAATGATTTTTCTCCTGCTCAAGTGAAAATTACATTTCTGAGCAAGTTACAGCACTATTTAAAAAGGGACAGGGAGATATGCGAAGTTTCAGGGGTAAAAAGTCCACCCAAGCTAGCTGCAAATACAAGCCTTCTGCAGATCGTTAATAAAAGTAATAGTTGTTCATACATGATTGCCTCGTTATAATAGTGACATTCCAATTAATTGTTTCAGCACCTTTCAAATTGAACAAATTTTCTTTTGACATTCTTTATTGTGCCCTTTATATTCTCTTGTAAAAGAGAAAAGCCCTGATCTGCGTGAAAAGAAAACAAGTAGGAACTTTGCAGGTCCTATTTTTTCAGGCAAGTTAGTGGATTTTCTCTTTCAGAAGAAATCATAAGGAGTATAAATCATATTTTTAGTCAACTAAGAGCAGTCATGTATTTTTCAGCAACTGAACACATCCCAGATTTGTGCATTTCCCTTATCAAGTGCAGTTCTTTAATAACTGTTTGGCATCTGACTTCTGGAGGAAAACTGTAAGCCGTGCACCATGCGTTGGAGATGTGTCATTACAAGGCTGTACCTTTACACCTATGCAATACAATTTGTTGTTCCTTTTCAGCTAGGATTTGAAAATAGTTAGCAAATAAAATAATAATTAGGTGTAATGAAATACAAGTAGCAATAGCTTATTTGGCTTACAGTTTCAGCCTAGTTCTTGCATGCACACATCTGTGAGTGCAGGACACTAACACAGTGACTGTTTTAAAGGGAATTATTTAAAGTGCCTTAAAGATGGCTTTCTTCACACATTTTCCCTTGGCAGACAGTACAAATAAATATTTGAATTGTCAATGTGCAATATCAGCAGCCCATTTCAATATCCAGATATTTATACAATAACCAAAGGTACATTTAGTATTGGTTTCAGTAAAAGCCGTGATTAAAGACAGATGCAGATTTGAAATTTGGTCTAAATCCCTAGACAGCTAATATGCAAAATGAAGAACATACTGATGCTAGCAGCAGTATACAAACCTTGAAAGATATTACTATATCTTAATAATTGCTGTAGCTTAATAAAATATAGCTCACTCAATTTCTCCAAAAAAAAGCGAAAATCAGTATAGCTAGTTCTCTTCTGCCATATTCCTCTTTCTCTTATTCCTCAGAGTAACTGAATCTCCTCCTCTTATGATGTTGTAGAAGTGTTCAGAGCAGTAGTTTCATAGAATCATAGTGGTAAGACTATGCTTCAAGATACAGCCTTTTAATCCATTCCAATTACATGCATGCATTGCAGATTGATGATGCAGATGAATGAAAAACATTTATAAAATAAGAAATATTGGATTCAGTCCCCTTTCCCACATCAGAAAATGACCAGTGATTATTTTTTCCAGATCGCATGATCCCTGGAGATTTTTCACCGAACCTCAGCTCCTTTCAACACAAAAGATAGATAATGCTCAAAGAGTGAGCAGATGCTAGTTTTTTTTCTTTTATCCGTCGAATTTGATGTGTGGCCTCAGGCCCTATTTGCTGCACACTATTCAAATGTCATTCTGAAGACTGAATTATTACTTTCCGCATGGGTATTCCCTATGGCATCTATTATTATTGTATCTGAATACTTCAGAAAGGAGCAGTTAACCATCCTCCACTTTACCTCTGTGAGCTTTCTATACCGCTGAGCCACTAGCAAATTCCTCAGTAGTGTTTAATGTCTTCATCAGTGGCTTGGACAATGGGGCAGAAATCATCTTTGTCAGCTTCTCAGATGACACCAGACAAGGTAAAGTTGTTGATAAGCTGGAGGGAAGGACTGCGATACCTCCACGGCCTGGAGGAATGAGCAAGCAGGAACCTCGGCACACCTGGCGAAGGTGAATCAAAAGTCCCTCTCCTGGGATGGAATCAGCCCATGTGTGCTGGGCCGAGTGGAGAGGCAGCAGCTCTGCAGAGCAGCACTGGTGGAGGAGGCGCGGTCTTTGTGAACAGGTGGAACACAAATCAGCAGCAAGGCCTCCTGCAGATGAAGGATAGCCACACGTCAGGATGCATTAGCAAGAGGATAGCTGGCAGATCAAGGGAAGGGGTTGTTTCCTTGTACTCCAGCCTTCTGAAGTTTGGAGCATTCTGTCCAGCTTTGAGCTCCTTGGTATAAAACAAGCATTGACAAACTGGAAAGGACCCATTCCAGAGTTACTAAGATGCCTGTCTAGGTCACCTAGTGACTAGGGGTGCAGAACACTTCACATACAGAAGGAGGCACAGGAAGATTTGTTTATTTAGCCTGGAGAAGTGAATGTTAAGTATAAATCCAATTTCTGCTTTCAGTGTCTAAAAGGGCAATTACAGAGAAGCAGAAGAGCACAGTAAAGGACAAGAGGCAATAGTCACAGTCTGCAACAGAGGGAATGCTGGCAGGATAAACTGGATAATATTATTCAGTGTCAGGTCTGTTGAGCACTGCAAAAGGTGCCTGGAAAAGCTGTTGGAAACTGTCTCCTGAAAGATTTTCAAATCTGAATTATTTTATGATTATGTGATTTCCAAATAATTTTCCATCACTACTGCATAGAAAGGATGCCAACTTGTGCTTTAGGGAGACAAAAAGGAAGACATTTGTCTTTGCAGCCTTGTAATGAGACCAGTTGTCTGGAGGGGAAAAAATCTGACTTTACTTCTCTTGAAGATTCCTCTACTATGATATTACTGGAAATTACATAAACTTCAATATCCTTGGACAGAACTTGCAGAAAATGAATGTGGAGGGTAACAAAACAAAATGTAGATGATTTTCTATATTAAAATTCCCTTATTTTAAGTAGTTTTTATTTAGATAAGAGCTGCTACCTCTTGCAAGGCAAAGTTTTTAGCAAGTTCCCCCCCCCTCCCCCAAAAGTACTTTGTTTCTTTCTGTGTTACAGATGATTTTTCACTAGTTGAATTTTGTTCATGTCAGTTTCAAATTCATCTGTTCTGTGAAGTTCACAAGTTGATAAAACATTTATTAGGATTGTGCCAGAGACATTTTTATTAAGGTTAGAAGTATTTAAAGAGCAATCAGTGCAGAACTCTAAACAGTAATAAATTATTTTTTAAAGGTATGAGAGAGATGCTTTCTTTAGAGCAAACAGAGTAAATCTTTCAATCTTTGTCAACCTGATATGGTATTTTAAACTCATACAACAATGAAATAAGACTCATTTTCTAAGATAATTTTGAAGTGGCCAACACAAATATATAAAGATTATATAGCAATATATGATGTGTCATGAGGTCAGCTGTAGTCAAATATCTCATTACAGTCCCACAGAGAAGATACTGGTGAAGGAATTCCACTCCCAGGTTATCTGTACTGTCTCCCATAAGATGCTCAACAGAGGAAAGAGCAATGTCGTGCACCTGGGGAGGAACAACCCCCAGGCACTGATATATGCTGGTGGCTGCTCATCTGGAAAGCTTCTTTGCAGAACAGGACCTAGGGGTCCTGGGGGACATCGTGTTGAACATGACCCAGCAGTGTGACCTTGCAGTAATGAAGGGTGCCAGTATTCTGGGTTGCATTAGAAGGAGCATCGCCAGCAGAAGGATGATCCTTTTCTCCTGTTCAGCCCTGGTTAGGACACAGTTGGGAGTCTGAATGAAGGTTATAAAGATAAGCTGTGGCTGACCTCACTTGGTCTGTTCAGCCTGGAGAGGAGGAAACTGAGGACTAAGGGGAGACTTCATCACAGTCTACAACTTCCTTGTGAGGGGAAGAGGCGGGCAGGCACTGATCTCTGTGGTGAGCAGTGACAGGACCTGAGGGAATGGCCTGAAGTTGTGTCAGGGGAGGTTTAGGTTGGATATTAGAAAAAAGTTCTTCCCCCAGAGGGCAGTTGGGCTCTGGAAAGGCTCTCCAGGGAAGTGGTCACAGCATCAAGATAGACAGAGTTCAAGAAGCTTTTGGGCAATGCTCTCAGGCACATGGCATGATTTTTGGGGTTTTCCTATGCAGGACCAGGAGTTGGACTTGATACTTGTGGGTCCTGTCCAACTCAGGATATTCTGTGATTCTGTAATTCTCTGATACTGTGTCTCATTCTGGGCTTCCCAGTACATGAAAGGCATGGACATACTGGAGAGAATCCAGCAGAGGGTCAAAAGGATGGTTAAAGGACTGGAGTTTCACTCTCATGATGAAAGGTTGAGGAGGCTAGGACTGCCTAGCTTGAAGAAGGCTCAGGGGAATCTTATCAATGTATACAAATAGCTGAGGGCAGTTAGTAAGGAGGACAGAAGCAGGCTCTTTTCCGATGACAGGACCAAAGACAAGGGGCACAAAACTGAAACACTGGAAGCTCCGTCAGAACACCAGGAAACACTGTTTTTTTACTGTGATGGTGATTGATCACATCAATCACACAGGTTGTCCAGGGAGATTGTGAAATCTCCTTGGAGACAGTCAAAAGCCACCTCGACATAGTCCTAGGGAGCCTGCTCTCAGTGGCCCCTCTTGAGTATAGGGACTGGACCAGATGGTCTCCAGAGGTCCCTTCCACCCTCAGCCATTCTGTGTTATTCTGTGATTCCATTGTAATGTTGCTCCCCTAAAAGCAAAGTTAGAATTGATCTTATCATTAGCGTGTTGTGGAAATATTTAAATGCTGCACTACTAATTTTCCAATCACAATAAAATAGCTCTGCTACATATCTGAAACGAGAGGTTAATCATGGCATATGTAAGATCTGGGTGTGTATGCATGTCTGGATGTGAGCAGTCATATCTAACTGCTAAGGCTCAGTGGCAGTCAGGGGTTGGATCAAGACCCACGTACCATGATCAGGGAAAGCTGATCCAGATCCTAGAAAATCCAAAACCTCTGGCAAGACCCCAGTGTAGTCAAAAGTCTGTTGAAGATAAGCAGCAAGATCTGAAGGTAGAATTCAGGAGGCAGGAAGAAAGAGCAAGATGAGTAAGCACAGCTTCTATCAGATGTCTCTGTTAGACACCGAACAGCTGATGGGTGGGTGTCCACTGTGGAAGCTCACACCTCTTCAGTCTGGAGTCTGCTTGAACTTGACTGCTAAGGCAAAGCCTTTCTCTGTGGGTGCTTTGTTGGAACAGTTTTGGTGCTTCTTTGAGTCCAAGATCAATGTAATGGATTTTTTTATGAACCAAGGTACCGTGACATTCAAAAGCAGTAAATTCAGTTCTTTATTGCAGTCAGTAATTTCAGTCTCTCCAAATAAAAAAATTAAACTCACCTTCAAACTGAGCTTAGCCCTGCAATATCCAGTTTTCTTTCTACCCTCATTCTTCTAATTTACCTCTTTTATCTAATTCATTGCATTTACCAAATTTGAAGCACGTCTCAACAAACATCTATGTAGAAACACAATTTCTATTTCTTGTGTCTGTAGTAATGGAAAATACTCTGCTAGACAAACAGAAAAGTCAATCCATATCTAGATTTTTAATGTGCTTATGAGTTCTAGGAATGTGTAAAATTTGTCTCCATCGTAATGGAAAGGCAAATTTGTCCTCCAAGGTTTCTGTGTTACCGAGTATTTTGTGAAAATATAAAAAGAAAAATCATAAGGGAATTGGAAAAGTCCTGAAGTTTTCCTGCTGGCATATTTTTTAAATCACTTTTGAATTTCCTTAGCTTCAAAAGGACAGTCCAATCTGGCCTTTTATTCTGCTGAGTAACCAGACATATTAGCCTTCACAATCTGACCTTTTATCTCCAGAGACCTGTTTCTTGCAAGTATAAAGGTGTTAAAAGAAATCTTCAAGGAACACACAAATTTCTTTTGGTTCATATTTCATAGCTCCAATACAGTTCTTAATTGCTAAAATAGATCTTTTTTTAATTATTATTATTTCTTTCCCTGTCTGAGGTTGTAAGCTAGCAGCATGTGAGCTTTATTGCTTCCTTTGAGAAAAGGCTGTTTTAGTCTTTCGAAGTCTGTCAGGTTCTGCCCACAGCCCCCTGAGTTTAGTATTTAACTGCCCTCAAAAGCTAGCTCAATTTATAATTTTCAAAGCTGCTCTTTAAACAGGATTTTTCTAATTTTAGATCTCTCTCAAGTCTGTGACCAGCAGGTTCGTTCACTACTCCCTTCCCTCAATCCTACCTAAAGCTGTATTAACAACTTCCATTTATGCAGTTTCAGATGTTTTCGGGCAATATCTGATGTTCCACCACTTACTGCTTCTGCATTCTCCCTCTGTCTCCTCTCTCAAAAAGTATTCTGTCTCATTAAGGTGTTGTTTATTCTGCAGACAGAGCGATTTCAGTGCCATCCTGCCAGGTTATCTGGACAGTGAGTGGGTTCAAGGGAAGATTCAAGTAGAAGAGAAATCCACCGAGAGCCATGAAGGCTTTGGCCGCTGCAGGGGACTACATAGACCTTTGGTCTGCTCTAGTATGATGGCTTTTAGGATCAGATCAAATTAAAGTCCCACACATTCAAAGAGTTTTATGTGGAGTACCATCAAAGGATGCAGAGTTGCATTGAATTTAGAGGGTTGGGGGGGAGTTTAGGTTTCACCTTTGAAGATCAAATAAGGAACTGAACCACAGCAGTACAAGAAAAAGCGTTTAATCATGGTGTAGGTGAAAAGCAGAATGGTCCTTCACGTAGGGTGGTATACACAGCTTCCATAGTTTCTTTTCCCTCTGGAAAAATAGTAGTTTTGTTTTAGTTTTCTATGTTTTAACCCTCAGATATATGGGCAGATGGATGATGAAGGCACTCTAGGAGGAGGGCTGGGTGTGCCAGCAGCTGCCACCTGTCCCACAGTGTCTGGAGGACAACTCACTGGGGATCTGCACCCATCTTTTTCCTCTTCTCCACAGCCAACCTGGGCCAGGAGAGAAAGAGGGGGTAGGAATATAAAAGACTTCTCCTGTCTGTCCTCTTCTCACTGGCTCCGGGGAAAGGGACTGGAGGATGAGGGAATGGAACTCTACAGGCCAGGGGCTGTTGAGGTGTAGTGCTCAGAGAGAAGGACAACTACGGCCTGTGCAAGGGGCTTGCAGAGAGTGCTGGTAGAAGCCAAGAGGGCTGATGCTGTCACTGTTTGGGCTACCCAGGAAGTTCCCCAGGCATGGTTGTGGGTCTAGGTGGGCCCGACCTTCAGCTGCTCCAGCCTGTGCCCTGTCTCTGAGGAGAGTCTCACCGTGAGGTGTTGAGCCTTGGCTGGCCACTGGTTTTGCCTGGAGTGAAAAGAAGGTGCTGAGTCCAAGGGCAATCTGATGGGACAGCAAAAATTTGATCCCTAAGGCTGCATTTAGGGCTTTATTATCAGGGGTGTTTTCTTCAGAGTTTTGGCAATCCAGTGAACTGGTTTTGGTTGCCAATGACACATTTCCTTCCTTTCACAGGAGGCAGTACTCTTGCCCGTGTCACAGACTGCTGTGAGCACTAGACTGATGACACCAACGAGTAACATTTGTCGATATTACCTTAGGAGGGATTAATTTAAGCTTCCTCATATCACTAAATCTCCTTCTATCACATCTCAATTTAGCTATAATTGATCTCTTCTGTCTCTAAAGAGCATGCTGTAGAATAATCTATATTACATCTGTGATAAAATACACACCTCTTTTAGTCTTAAGCCCTCCTCCCTAGTTCTCAGAATGTCTTTGTTTACTTCTCTAGAGCGGACATTGAAAAACCTGCATTTCAGTCCAGCTGTGGGACTGCTCCCTTTACTACAAGGGCCTTAGTCCTAGCATAAAACAAAACAACGATTTGTTCCATAATCAGTAACAGAGAATATATAACACCCCCTTATCATCCTGCTTTATTATTTTCATGAGTGCCATGGGTCAAAGCCTCCAAAGGGTATTTTTTTGTGCAACTGCACTAAAATAGAGGTATTCCTACTTGAATCAAGCTACATTTTACATCTCTCAAGTTCTCTCTTGGCATGTACACATGGCAGAATTTATATAACAACATGACTAAGAGAGCCAGCATTTTATCCTACAGAGTTATCTGCGACACTAGTCCCTAATCAAGCATACGGTGTCAGCAGCACTGCAAATTAAAAAGACACATACTATGTAGGAGGAGACATGGGACCTGCAGCTCTAGCAATAAGCTCCATTTCACAGTACAGTTCTACACAGAGCAGCAGTTATAAATTGTCTGAACTACTGACATAAAATAGAGCTAGAAAGGTAAAGAATATTTCATAAATGTCTTCAGTATTATCCAGCTCTGGCCCACACGACCACCAACAATAAATATAATAGTGGTAAATCATACAACACTTCCGGAAGACTTATTATAAAGCTGCTTCCAACCTTCTGTTCTAAGCAAAATATAATCCTGCACATTGTGTTAGTGCTTTGTTTGGTATATGAGCCACTTTCAGGATGTGCCACTTGGCCAGCACTTTTGCCTCATTGCCATGAACAGCAGCCATGCAAAACCATTTTTTGAAACTTGCATTTCTGTCATTTGAATTTTTATGTGAAAACACCACTACTGTGGTAACAGTGGTTTGGGTTTCTTACAATCTGGATTATACTGCCTGCAAATTCAGGTAATACAACACTCCCACTGAAACCTTTAAGGATATTTACTTTTTTAAAAGTGAAGTGGGGAAGCAGGACAGTCTTCAAAATTTAAAGAGGCCCAGGAGTGAATACATTGAACCCAGAGGGTTTAACTTGTGTCTGTGTGAAGAACAAATTCATTGGCTTGAAAGATTTAATGGAATTTGCCTTTTTAAGCACATTACATTAGAAAACGAGTTGAATATTTCAACTAGTTCAACTATTTCTAGTACAAATAGAACTATTACTGCTGTTTAACTCTGTATCTGTAAATACTCAACTCTTGCCCTCTAAAAAAGGCTTTGCATTTTCTCCTTATTTGCTGGGATTGACAGTAATCCCAGACAGAAATTTACTGTTTAAACATGACTAATTAAAGGCCTGATAAACTTTGAGGTATTTTAAAACACTCACTATACACATTTTTGTTTCATGTCACTTTTTAAAAAATTGTTTCTGTAGTGCTATTGTGAGTTACCATTTTTAATCTTTTTCTTACTAGTGCTGGCAGTCATGTATAAATAGACAAGTTTTGGATTCAGTCAATCTGTGTCACTGCCTTGGAAAGCAAATTTAATGATAGAACATTTCCATTATTTTATCTCTAAACTTTTATTGTCTTTCTTGCTTACTTTTTGCTATTATTTTTCTTTCGTGAAGAAATATGATCAAAATTACATTAGGCTTAGTCCTAAAAGATTTTGAACACCTATAATTTTAATTTAATTTAGCAGAATCTGACAATGCTTGGCACCATTTATCATGCCCATCAAAGAAGAGACAGAGAGGTTTGGCAGAGCAGTTGATTGAGTTTCCTTTTGTTAATGAAAACAATACAGCTGACAGTCCATTAAAAACATTCCATTTCTTTTTAATATTCCTGGAGTAGCAAGAATAAAGCCAGAGGGAAAGTTGAAATTGGAAGAATTGTTTTAGACTTCACTTCTCTCATTTGTGTTTAGACCTATAAGGCACTGAGTCCTCCTGGTATTTTTTTAATTCTGATATCTGTGACAGAAGATAAAAAGAAGAATGGAAATACCCCAGAAACTTGCTTTGGACATTCAAAAGCAGCTGCACCAAATTTGTTCTGTATAAACTTGTAACCCACATTAAAAAGATATTTTTTAGGTTTTGTTCCTACTGAAAACCAAATCTGAGTGTCCAGATTTACCTACCACACAAGCATTCAAAAACCACATTTTAATACCTTAAAAATGTTAATTAAATGTGAATTTTAAAAGTACATATAAAAAATAGAATATCCTTAGACATTAATTATATGATGCACTGAGTTTTGAGTCATCATGATAACTCATTTTTATTTTTAGGGGGGTTCTGCAGTTGCAAAGAATGGCAAGAGGTTTTTTTTTTTTTTCCCCATTGGAAAACTATTACTAATATAGTCTGCACATGCAACTTGAGAAGATCAGATCTTTGTGGCAAAAGTGCATACTTAGAAATTAGCTTTATGTTTCACATGCCCTCCATTCTCCTCACAGCATTTTAGCAAAAATAGGAGAAGCAGCTATATCTTGCTGCTCCATTTGCCAATGATATATATTCTGAAATTTAATCCGAAAAGAAATTAGGTATTAATTTTGATTTGCTTCACTGTTTTTGCTTTTAAAACAAAGAAATCTAATTAAAGGTGTAATATGCATGCTACAGAATAGCCTGAAGCATGTCAGTCCAATTTAAAAGAAAATTGTATGTACAGATGTAGCTCTCTTTGCTATTTCCTGTCAGTTCTCCCACCCTGTGAATCCCAGAATACATAAAGATGATGTTCTGCCCTGTTCTCTCTGATACTGTTTCTCGCAGTCCTAATGCAGTCTTTCCATCTGTGATGGGTACCCAAAGCTAATTCGCAGCTGAGTGGTAACATTTGCTAAAAAGATAACCTTCAACTCTGCTTACCTGCCAAACAGTATTCAACAAATCTGTTCTGTATCCTCTCCTTTAGTTTTTATTGTCTCTGAATCTTTGCAATTGTGCACTGATTGGACAAAATAGAGAAAAAGGAGAGGTTTAATTAGTATAAGCAAAACCTATGTAAATTATTCATGGAGATTCACCGTTTTCAGCTGCCAAAGCCTTACTGTTGGTTTATTTAAACTTTTTTAATAGCAATACTAAGATTTCAATGCAAATGAAGCTATTCTAGATTAAGGTTCACTTCTCAAAGACTTACTGCAAATAAAAAGCACACACCCTATCCTCTTACTGGGCTGAATAATAAATTGAAAACAAAGGTAGAGCAGAAAATCAACTCAGATTTAATTTATTTATTAAATATCACATATGTCCACATATGACTCTTATTCCAGTTTAAAAAGCTTAAATCAAGACAACATAAAATTAACACAATAACAGCACATTACAATGAAAAGCATAGATAATTGAAATCGCTAAATTGATACTTTTTTTTTTCTCTAAGAAACAGTTAAAAATATTCCAGTTTCTCCCAGGTTTCAGAAAATTAAATAGTGTTTGTTATTTGGGTTTTATTGTTTAAAATTTTTATCTTTTTTTTTTCCTACCCAGTGAGAAATTGTGTCAAAATTAGAGGATACAGAGCAATTGTTTAGTGACTCAGCAGGACTGTTTGTTCTCCTTTATTTCTGTGGCTGGCAATACTTGTTACACTTTTTTTCCTCAAAATATTCTTCGTTCTTCCTTGAATTAATAACCTTATATGCAGACTTTGAATTTTTTTTTTTTTTTTTTTTTTTAATTTATTTGCAGGCCTTGAATCCCTCCTTTTGGGAGCTTCAGTGATACTACTTGTAGGCACAAAGAACCATACCAGAAGCCAGGGTGTTTTAATACTAAAGAAGGATACAATTTTAAAATCCACGGAGTACAGTATTAATGTAAAGAAGCAGTATATATCAAACAAAATTTCATCAAGAGACTGCAGATGAAAAAACTGTGGAAGAAAAAATCCCTATACTTTTATGATGAACTTGATTGGTTTATAAGCTGTGACTGATAATAGAGACTATTGCTACTGCAGAAAAAAAAGCTCTGTACTGAAACAGGGAAATCTGTTCATGATAAATGTTTGCACTAGATTTTGCCATCTTGATTATGAGTGGTACAGGACATCAGGACACATTCAAAATGCAATGTCTGGGGAAAAAAAAAAACCTCTATTAAAATGATGACACAAACTGTATTCTTTAAGGCTGTTCTTAAAATAATTCCTCAGGTTTATTGAGTGGAAGCAAAATGAAATATTTTTCATTTATACAAAATTTTGTTTCACCCATATGTGAACCTAAAGACAAAATTCCAATTTTATGAAGGCTCTGGCTTCCCAGGACTTATTTAACATTAATACCAATGTGAATTTCTCTGAAGTAGGTATTTCAAGCAGAAAATGTATCGTCTCTCCATGAGCACTAGCATTATTCTCTTCATCTCTCTAGCATTTAGCAGCAGAACAAGAGTCTGGTTTTCCTGACATATTTCATCTTGCAGAAATAAACAATACTGCTTTTCTTCATACAGGAAGCCTTTTTTCTTTTTCTTCTTTTTCTGTCTTTTTTTTTTAGAAGTGTACACATGCAGATGCATGCACATATTGTTACAGACAATTATTGCTTGAAGAAAAGTGTCACATATAGACAGGATAGGGAATAGTCAGACTTATCAGTCTCTTATACCTAATTTTTCTTACAAAAATTTTGACTGCAGTTGCCAAGACCAGGTAACATCTATCTTCCCTATATTTATTTAATTTCTTTCTTCTGACAATATCGAGTTTTTTATCACCTATGTTGAAAGCATGGAATTTTTCCAGCATTTCCCTGCCATTTATGTTAAGGCAAAGGTGAATTCATAAATATTTATTTTCCTTTTTTATTTTTAAATTTTCATTATTTGCTTGTATAGTACTGGAGAATTCTGTACTGCTGTATTTTAAATTTTAATTTTAACACTATTTTAAATAATTTCTCTGATTTCTCTCTTAAAATTTATTTTCATTCCTTAACATCTAGAACAAACAATTTTTGGTGAGGCTATGGTGTTAGTAGTACTCTTTTTTGCTCAACTAATATGAATTTCTGCAAGCATATAAACTTTTAAATATAAGAAATTTTAAAGTTACAGATAGAAATGATGCAATTTAAAAACTTTTAAGACTGTTTTTTAAACCATGAATTATCTTGGAAATTTCAAAATCTGTACTCAGACTTTGAATTTCAAGTAACACCTTGAAATTTAACTTGGCACAAGTGTGGTGAAGTTTTAACACTCAGTGACTCCATAAAGATCTTAACAAAACTAACTGAAATTTTTATTTACAAGTACCTACACAAGACATATCCTCAATGACAACTGTATAGTTACCTTGGATTCATCTTACATGAAAAATTTGAAACCTAAAATAAAAAAAAGGAACCCAGCACTGGAAGGATGTGTGTATCACAGATGTCCTGAGAAAGGAGTGGAACCTAGAACTAAATGTACTGTGGTTACACAGAAACTTTTACATATACTTGTAACAACAAATCTGTTGAAATTATTGGAGACCAATTTGTGAAGAAATCAACCAACTCTAGGAGAAGTGAGTATTATTAAAATCGTAGCTAACTTTACAGAAAGCTATTATTAATTGCTATCCAAATTGAATTTGATATGGCAGAGTCTGAAATATTAGCTCAAGAAACTACAGAGCATGTCTGCCTATTAATTCATTAGGAGTGCAATTTCCCAAACACTGGCAGAACACTGGCAGAAAAATCGTGGTTAACAGCACACAGTTCACTGGAGCTACTCAGCACCAGCTTTACAGGATCTCCTTTACATTAAAACAAAGCAATGTTTCATGATGCAGGTCATCAGCTCTTCTAGATTCCTCATAACATGTTTTTAGGGATACAAGTGTGAAAAAAGTGAAATCTTGTGATGCCTGTTTTGTTTCTTTTTACTACAATCAACACTACTTCCACACAAAAACCCACAGTGTTATTAATCTGCCCAGAGGCTGAACTCTCCATTATCAGTGAACCAGTTGCCGAAGACCTTTTTAATCATACAGAGACATAGGTGTACATAGGACATGCACTCCCATCCTACTCAGGTCAAATGCCCAATGTGAACCTTAACATGTACACTTGTTTCTCCTCAGTAAGAAAACCTTAGGTCATTAGATCAGGGGTGGATTTCCTAAGCAGAAACACTTATCATTAAATGACATAATTGCATCTTACTGTTTATTTACATTAGTTTGCATAACTTTTGTCTTGTTTGACAGACATTTGCATCCCTGTTTTAGAATTATAGTCGAATCAGGTAAAACTGTATAAAAATCCAGGGGCTGCTGGTTTCTTTATTTTGAATGTTTTTGTACTTCTCCAGTTACAGAGAGCAGAATTTAGTGACTTATCATGGGATAGCCTGATTTTGAAATGTACAGAAGACACATGTGAATATTTTTGACATAAGCAAGAATTACATAGTGCTAGTGAGAAATATTAACAATTGTCTAAATGCAATTTCCCCACCCCTTTGTAGTACATTTAACTCACTGAAATGTATAGGTCTTCAAAAAAGTCACTGTGTATTGAACAAAACACAGAGGGAATTGTTGCCTATTGTTTATGTGTTTCTATATCTGTGGCATTTCTGGTGGGTTGACCTTGGCTGGACACTGGGTGCCCCTCAGAACCACTCACCTCAGCTGGACAGGGGAGAGAAAATGTAATGGAAGGCTCATGGATTGAGATAAGGATGGGGAGAGATCACTCACCAATCACCATCATGGGCAAAACAGACTTGACTTGGGGAAATTATTTTAATTCAAATCAACTGGATCAATTCAAAATTAGAGTAGGTTAATGAAAATAAATCCTTTCCTCCCTGCTCCTCCCTTCTTCCCTGGCTCAGATTCATTCCAGAATTCTCTACCTCCTCCCCTTCAGAGTCTCAGGGGGATGGGGAATGGGTCTTCAGTCAGTTCAGCACACATTGATTCTGCAGCTCCTTCATCCTCAGGGGGAGGACTCCTCCCACTCATCCCCGGTTCCAGCATGGGATCCCTTTCATGGGATACAGTCCTCCCTGGACCTCTCCAACTCAAGCCTTTCCTACAGCCTGTAGTTCACAAACTGCTCCGTAGGGTTCACAAACCTGTCCATCGGGCGCAGTCCTTCAGGAACAGCCTGCTCCAGCGTGCGTCTCATAGAGTCACAGGTCCTGCCAGAATTCTGCTTCTGGCACCCACGTGCCAGTGTGGGGTCCTCCACAGGCTATAGGTGGATATCTGCCCAGATTTCTATGGGCTTCAGCGGCACAGTCTGTTTCACCATGGTCTTCACCACAGGCTGCGGGGGAATCGCTGTTCTGGTGTCTGGGTCACCTTTTCTCTGTCTTTCTCCACTGCCCTGGGTATTTGCAGGGCTGTTTCTCTCACACATCCTCTGGCAGATGTTTTTCTGCAGTTTCCCGCTTTTCTTAGCCCCGTTATCCCAGGTGCTATTTACCATTACTGGTAGGCTTGGTCTTGGCCAAGGGAATTCATCTTGGAGTCAGCTGGAATTGACTCTCTCAGATGTAGGGGGAAGCTTTTAGGAACTTCTCACAGAAGCCACCCTGGCAGACCCTGCTAACAAATACTTGCCATGCAAACCCAACACAGCATTTTACCACAACGGGAGGGAAGGTTTCTGTACTAATGATCTTGGAATCCATATAGATTTATAGATTAAATAAGATTTTACATCTGTGCTGGTTTTGGATGCGATGGAGTTAATTTTCTCCTTAGTACTTAGCATGGGGCTGTGCTTTGGATTTGTTCTCCAAACAATGTTGGTAAAATGGAGATATTTTACCTATCGCTGAGCATTGCTTATGCAGAATCAAGGCCTTTTCTGCCTCTCACCCCACCCCACCATCGAGAAGGCTGGGGTGCACAAGATGCTGGGAGGGGACACAGCCAGGACAGCTGATCCCAACTGACCAAATGGATATTCCAGAACATATCACATCATGCTCAGCATAAAAAGCTGGGGGAAGTAAAGGGGGACATTTGGGGTGATGTCATTTGTCTTTCCAAGTCACCATTACGTGTGATGGAGCCCTGCTTTCCTGGAAATGACTCAACACCTGCCTGCACATGGGAAGTGGCGAATTAATTCCTTGGGGTTTTTTGTGTATGCAGCTTTGCTTTACCTATTAAACTGTCTTTATCTGAACCCACGAGTTTTCTCGCTTTTCTGATACTCTTCTGCTGGTGGGGGAGTGAATGACTGAATGTGGTGCTTAGTCACCAGCTGGAATTAAACCACAACAACCTGCAAGACAAAAATAATTCAAATATTTCACTTGCTGTGTAAGAGATTACATGCCTTATGTATTCTGGAAGGCTAAGTTGTGACTAAAATGGACTGTTCCTTGGCTGAATAAAGTAAGATACTGGCATAGCAGTACTGCAAACTAAAATACCAGAGCTCTAGCATGACTTTTTCCCAAATAATTTTAGCCGTTTCTCTGAATATAACTTAAAAATTACAGTCTAAATCCAACAGGAGATGCTACATATGAATTATCAAGTGGAAAGTTATGAAACAGTATAGTATTGCTCATTCATATTAGGAATGGAAATTTCATGTTTCTGGTTCTATTGATGGAGCCATGCCAAATTCATGAAAGTGTGATAATTTCCAAGGTGGCAGAAGCAGCATAACAGTTGAATGAATCTGAAATTACCCTTATAGAAAAGTATCTGTAGAATTAAATAGAGAATAATCACCTTTCTCCAGGAACTGTAAGCCTCTCTATAGCAAGGATGTAATTTTCTATCAAATTCTATAGACTGGATTAAACCTTGAACAGAAAGAATCTAATTTCTTGTTAAATTTCTTAACTTTGTAGAAGATTTTTTTTGTAACTGTACTTCATTCTACAGAACCTGTAGAAATGGATTTTCCACTTCACTAGGCCTTCTGCAAACTGCATTTCCTGACTTAAAAAGATAGCAAAGAAAGATCATCCTTTGTGAAAAGGAACATTTATGCTTACACTGATCAAGCCAGTCTCTCTCAGTGTCAAAGGGTGAAAGGAGTAGATGTCAGTATGCTGAGACCTTCTGCAGAGGGAGGAAAGAGCACTCCTCACACAGTGGAACCAAAGCCCTTTATACATCATCTCCACAAGTGAAGGCATGTAGCCACAGAGAGGACTAAAGCTTCTGCTGTTCTTAGGACCATGGTTTCCACTAACAATATATATCTAGCTGTGCTTGACTCTAATGGGTATTTCTGGTGAAAGACTTCAGTCTGAAGCTATCTTTTGACACACAAGTTTAACCTGCAGCAGTTTGTGTGCATTTTGTCATCTGGATGGTTCTACAGATTCTTCTGACTGTACTGATGAGAACAGGATAAATACCTCCATCTTTGAGGTTGCCTGGGGTGACAGATATGATGTAAAATCTATGGTTGACATGTTCCAAAAGGCTGGGCAAAAAATCATAGACAAGCTGAAATGCCACTGGTTCTTATCTATATATTGTTGAATGAAGCCATAGATGTCCACTGAGTGTAGTTTAGCTAGTTCACATGTTCATCTCTCTGGTGATAGACAGATATCTCTGGTCTTCTCAACCTGTAAGCTAAATTCCACTACTTTGTCTCATAAGGGACTGTTCAGTTGCCTAAACATAATTGTTCAGTGCTGTTCAAAATTTCCTAGGATATCTGGTAGATAATTGAGGCTGGGAGATTTGGATCAAAAGAAACAGAAGATCCATGCTCTTCTGGTCCAGAATCTAGAAACCCAAGGGAATATCCCAGAGTCTGTGTTTAGCTCACCACCTATGTTAGGAAAATGTGTTGAAACTATATAATAAAGCTTATATGATAGAGTATATTTCGGGTTTTGTTTTATTTCTAGGTGAGTGGAAGAATTTTATAGTATATGGCAAAAGAATATATAAAAGAGATCTTTAGTGAAATCTTCTGGAGCACCCATCACTTGTCTGAGAATAAATTCAGAGGTTCAAGTGGCCCTTCTGTGTTCCTAACTAATTTATTATTCATTTAAAGGTTTGTGTTTTTTAATACAACAAATATTGGTCAATCTCTGCTATCAGTCCTTTGGCTAGAATTTATACATGGCTAAGTTAACAGTTTTATACTTTCCAACAATCTAAATCAGTCATGTCCATATAGCTTTCCCAATATTTTTCTTATCTGATCACTGCATGCCTTTTGAAGTGTCAATTCTTCATGCCAAAACTTCTATACTAAGAAACATATTAAGAAATTAAACCTATCTCAAATTTCTGTATTTGTCAGTGCTTTGATGCATCAGACCAGTCCTGCAAAACAGCTTCAGAAAGGCCTGAGGAGCCATTATAGTCTTGGGGTGCTGTGTCAGTCCAAAAGTGCTCTGGCCATGTTTCTTCAAAAAGCCTGAGAAGACGGACAATGCACACAAGAAAATTTCTGAATAAAATGTTAGGCCAGCTGGTCTGAGGCTTGCTGGTTCATTTTATTTTGGCAACAAGCATTATATAGACTTTATTAAAAATAATGACAGCAAACAGATGGTCGCTTTTCATGGAATTACACTGAAGATATTTGTGAATTTTTTTTTCTTTGAATGAATTGCGACAAACTAATATGTTTTAAAATAATGCAATGTCTTAAAAAGTGAAGAAATTTTAATTATGTTCCTGTCAGTTTGTTTAGGAAGAATTTTCACCTAAAAAAATAAAGGAACTGAAAGACAAGCATGCTTCCTAATATTTTGGACATTTTGTATAATTAACACTGGTTTAAACTGCATGTGAAAAAACAGTGTAATAAAACATGTTAATAGTATCTGAGAGATTATCTTTTTTTTTTCAGGAATAAAAACAAATTGTTCAGTAAGGAAATATTCAGACGTATTTAAAAGCTTTAATCTCACGAAAAGCTTCATCTGGACAGAGGACATTAGTCTTGAATTGTTTTTAGGGTAAATAACCTCTATAAATACAAATATTTTTAATCATGATGAAGGGCAAGCTGGTAACAATGGGTTATTGGGAAAGAACAGTGAAACATCCCATCATATGCATCAATTTTGAGCATGCCATGAGCAGGTCTCTTCACTTATTTCCCTGCAGTGTGCCATTAATGCCTCATCATGAATTTCTCTATCAAATTGAATCCTATTTACTTCAGTTTTGTCTGATTGAAGAGTGTATATGTGGTTTTCACTTGTGTGACCAGTAAATAAGTTTTAAAAGAAACCTTCCTCTCTAAATTATCTATGATGCAGCACTGTCAGCCAGTTCCTGTGAAACCCCACTGAAGTTGTGTGAAAGCACACTAAATGTGTTCTTTCCCTTCAGATATGTGTCCCAAATAAAGAATGGCTGTGTGGAGCAGCATCTGTGGTTAGTCCATTAGCTCAAGGGAGAAAAAATTGCACTGTGGAACTACAGATCCCCCCTCTCCTGATGGCTCCTCTGAGTGCTCTGTTCATTTCTCTGTAGTGGAAAATAGACCTTACTTTCAACTTGATTCTGCTAAAAAATGGAGATTATGGATTTGAAATTCAGATCATACAGTGCTGTTTTTACATTTTTTATGTTATTAAACTACCAGAATATTAGCACTGCAAAGTCAAGCACTTAAATTATCAAATGTATTATTTAAGGTCCCTAAGCAATCCTTAATCTGCCTCTCTTTCAGTATACCCTTTTGATGTGATATCACGTTATATTTTTCAGGTGGTTCCCCAGTTGCATTTGTTACAAAGCTAGATTTGGTTGAGACTACCTAAAAGAATCATAGGACTGTAGAATGGCTTGAATTGGAAAGGACCTTAAAGATCATCTATTTCCAACACCCCTGCCACAGGCAGGGATGCCATTCACCAGACCAGGTTGCTCAGGTCGAGTCTGACCTGTCCGTGAACAGTTCCAGGGATGGGGCATCCACTTCTCTGGGCAGTTTCTCAAATTGGTAAAATTAATGAGGTTTTTCTTATAAGACCCTGTACCTTGTTTGTGTGTTTGTAGTGAATTTGTCAGGGAACTGAGAAGATAAGTGATTTTTTCTTGTGGTTAATGTAGTCAAATGTCACCCTGGACAAGTGTCTGCCACAAATGCCCTTAACTGAAAACTGATGCCATAAATGTTTATCATTCACTGCCTATTCCATCAGAAGAATGGAATACTTCTAATTTACTTTGAATGACTGAAAATATTTTCCTTTACTGACAAGGGAAATGAATAGATGTTACTAGATTGCCATCATCTTGACCTCTGTGTTCTCCACCTTGAAAATTACTGGTGAAATCCTAATACCTACAAATTTCAAATGAAATTGAAAGAAGCTGCCTTTTGATCAAAGAAAATCAGGTTCCAGATGTTTCATATGTAGCACAAATATTAACATTGGGTTGTGTTGTGCTGTGTGAATGTATCAGCTTAGTTCTGGAAAGTGGCAGCCAAAAAGAGAAGTCTTTCCAATTTCAAGCCTCCATACACCCTTCATTAACATGAGAACTCATTGGCTTGGCCTGGCATCAGCTCAAAAGTCTCTGCACAAGGTGATATTCCCAGTAGTGCAGTGTAGGATATGTGCTGACAAGTCGAAAATCTCATTTGCACTTAGTGGTGAAGTTGGACAATAGCAAAATATTTTTGGAGAAATGTTATTTCAAATTTCTGAAACACAAGAACAGTGTCCAAAAGAAAATTAAAGGGACTCATGCATGATAAATTTGATTTGGGGATACATACATAAGGATTCAAATAAAAATGGCATTCAATAATTATGAGTTTAGAGCTAAATCTCATGTCTAGAAGAAGTCACATTGTGGATCTTTGTAAGTTTTTAGTCAGCCGATTCCGTGTGTCCTTCTGGTTAATTGAAGGATGTAGGAGTTTAATAATAATAAAACAAAAATCTGTATGTACAAGCCGATAAATAACTAATGTTAATCTATGTGTATCAGAGTCTTAGCATATGATAACATGATTCTGATAGCTTGAATATCTGGGGTAGGAAAAAAAGAGAGAAAGTTCCTAAGTTGTTATGTATAGATTGGCTGTAATGGTTACAACTATTTTTATCAGCTGAGGATTTATTTGCTCTTATTACTCTATTATCATATGTCATAAATTCTACAGACCAAACTATATGATTATACATGTTGCTTATGCTGTGTATTTGAAAGAATAAAAAAAAAAAAGAAAGGAAGAAAGTTTTAGAAATATTTTAGCTCATTTCTTTTTTTATTATTACTATTTTTCATGCCCTTCTACTTCGAGTCAGGTTGGCTTCTTTACCATGCCCTCCAGATCATGGGATACGCAAGGAGAGGAAAATGATAGCTAATAAATTTTTGAAACCTCTAAAAATTACCTTCTGTAAAATAGCTTTTCTATATATTATAATGTCACTATTTTATGGCCCGATGTTTCCTGACCTTCCATTATGAGAAGCTGAGGCCCCTTTTCAATGGTGTGAAGCTCACATTTACAGCCTTGTGTGGTTGTAAGATATTGGCCCTTAAACATGTTACTTATGGCTAAGAGAGAATTGCCTGTTCTGGGGCTCAGTATTATTTGAATGCATAGAAAGGAAAATAGGGGAAACATGATTTTGCTATTTGTGTCTGACAATATATACTTCAGAAATAGATTTAAAACTAAATATAAAATCCTGACGCTAAAAGCCTCAACATATCATTGAGTACCAAGATTTTATTCCATCATGTGGATACATTACCATGGCTCTCTGTGGAAATACAGCACTTGCTAGAGTAGAAGTAATTTTCAAACAATCTTAAAGAATTTATGCCAACATCTATAATGACTTAATAAAGCTTTTAATGAGATAGAATAAGAGAAGTAGCAGACCTTAACTGGGTAATTTTGAAAAGCGATGCATACTTAAGGTTACTAACAAATTAGGTTTACTTTAGGAAAAAAAGTCACTCGTTTTCCAAAATCCACAAAGCTACAGTATCAATGTTCATCAGAAAAGTGTCCAGTTCACTGTGTTTTTATTGTATTAATAATTATTCATTTTTGATATTTGAAAGATGCATTTCTTCAAAATATTTCAGTGGCAGAACTTCAAATCTTAAATTTTGAATGAGTGTTTTTTTTAAAGGATTTGCTGCCCTTGGTTATTAGCCCTCAGTGTTAACATACTCAGGAGAGCAAACATCTGCTACTGCTTCCAGTTTAATCCTTTACCAGTCCCCAACTTTATGCTGTTGGAAGAGGAATTTAATCTTTCAGTACAAAAATTATGCATGTTTTATTTGGTTAAAAAAAAAAAAAAAAAGGGAATCCCTTAACTTTATTGGAATTCTGCTTGCAGTTTGAAAACCTGGTATTTCTGTTCTCAGTTCAGAGATGCTGATGAATAAATGATGTGGGCAGGATTGAAAAAAGGGTTAGAGACTAATTATTTCTTTTGTTTGGTACTTTGTTTGCAACCATAAAATTTGTACTGTGCTCTTGAACCATACCATGATGTAAGTTCATGTTTACCATATCTGTGTGGGAAAGAGCTGATATTATCTTTGAACACTCTCTGCGCATTGGATTCTTAGAACTCAGGTTTCTAAACTCAGTGACATTAGATTGAATCTTTTCAAGTGCTTACTTTAGCTTGAAAATCTTTTTCTACTTAGTAAAATCTTGTGTTTTAAAGTACTGCTGGAGCTGCACAGGAGTTTGCAGTAAATCATGAAAGATCACAATATTGAGTCTCAGAGGTTTTGGATATATTAACATTCCAATAGAATGATACAGATCTCGTTTTACTAGCAAGAACTTGGTGTAACTTGACCTTATAATAGGAAAAAAGGATTTTTCTATTCAGGATTTCTAAATGCAGTATCAGGACAGATGTGGATAAAACCCCATGTTTTAAAAAAACATGGTTTTTTGTTTGGAAAAAACCCCATGTTTTAAACACCTCTTACAGTGACTGCATTTGCAGTGCTAGAAAAGAAGTTGTATTTAAGTATTTATTTTAGGAAATCCAAATTAAGTACTCCTATTTCTGTCTCCCCTTCATATCTCTCACAGCTACATTGTATTAGGCTGTTCCTTTAGAAATATTGCAGAGGAATGAATATTTTGTGAAAGAATTCCTGAGTGCTTCAGTGCAGTTAATTTAAGGAAAGATTAATAGAAATTTCAGCTGAACACAAAAGCAGCCCAGAAACCTTGAGACAGTTGCCTAAAAATTGCTTTTTCATGATTGCTGAAGACTGCATTGCTATTTTTTGAAGAAAAAAAAATCCAGTATGTTGCTCTAGTATGATCAATCCTCTTGTGCAGTCTAAGTATTTTAATATTGTCTGGATGTCTTCCAGTTTAAATCTTGGGTTGTTATTTGCATTCAGATTTTGATGAACATAAAAAAGGAATCTTAGTAAACAGGTAATAATGGTTTAGCTGGATAGACTGATAACAGAGGAGGTGGGGAAACTGCAAAGCAGCAGTGTTTCTTAGGTTACAGACCACCTAAAGAACAATCTTATTGTACAAAAAAGAAGAGATAAATGACTGATACACTAGAAGGCTGAAGCTACGTCAGACACTAAAAAAATAAATTATGAGATGGTATTGCTAAAAATTTGAAACCTTGCTGTAAGCATCCTTCTACCTCAAAAACACTCCAAAGTTTTGGGAAGCAAAAGGCTTTTATGTACTGCTTTAATTTGTTTCTTTTCCTTTTTCTTCCCCTTCTGTCACAAGGGCAAGAATAGCTGACTCTCAGGGTCATGGCAAATTGATTTTGTGTTGTATACTTAAAAGGAGATTTCTAAAGTTTTGCTTTACTATTACTTGTTCTCAAACATTTCCATTTTTATTATTGATTCTAATTTTTTTTCTTTGCTGTGAAATGCTTTAGGAACAAAAGACATTATTTTCCTGGAGCAAAAGTATACTCCTGCATGGAATACCTGTGAGCATTTTGGTGTACACCAAATTCAAAACAAACTACACTAAAAACTCCAATGCGTTAGAAAAGAACTACAATGACTATTGTGTGTGGGTTTTTTGTTAACTGTAACAGATTTGGCGCTTTAAAGGGCATGACCCTTGATATAGGAGGTGGAGACTAAAGGACAGAGAGCTAATCGTGGGATTAATGTAGATTTTATTTATAATCCCTCCTGTGTTTATATGCTTTTATCCACTGTTAGTGTGGAAACAAGACAAATCCCCTTTTAATTCTTGTTATTAATGAAGATTTGTCCAAAAGCTTTATTGTGTCTTCAGTGAAAGCCTCATGCTTGGGAAATGCATAAGCTTACCAGTGCAGCTGGAGGACTTAGAGGAATTATTCCTCAGGGACTTGCAGTACCATCCCAAGTTCAGGAGAGGCGTTGCAGGGGCACATCTGTTTGTGTGTCACATCTCGTTGCATTCCTTCTGATACAGAGGGACCATTGCTGTGCTTGTGGATGTGGAGGGCAGTGCTTGCCACCAGCTCCTGCTGCCATTCCATCCTGGATCCTGACCATTGTTACGGAGTTGTGCTGAGCAGCACCAGCTTGCTCTGAAGAGTGTGTAAATCCCGAGTAGGCACATGTAGGCTCAGGGCTGTTTAAAGAGGACACCGAGCATAAGTCCCAGTGTGTTTTGGCTCATTTAAGGTCCTTGTTCATCGTTAACATGGTAATACATGAACTCAGAAGAGAGGTTTGTTGTGAATGGCTGTTGTGAATGGCATGAGGAAACGGATGGATAGTGCGTGCAATAATTTCACCAACATTAACAATTCCAACTTTGTACCTTCTTGGCCAGAGCTGATTTGCTGAAGTATCCTTTTTCAAATATTAAAAAAAAACCCTCCCAAGCTCAGTTAAATGTTTCACAAAGTTCCCTGTGTACTTTATGGTTGGAAGCATTTGGTTCAAGGGCTCACAAGATTTGGTTCAATATTTACACCATCTTTACTTTTGGAATTCTTTAGAAGGTACTTTTGAGCATTTTTTTTTGGTTATCCATACTTTTGGAACATGCCTTTTTCTTTGTTCAGTATTCAGGTGCTGAGGTCTCTAGCTTGAAGGTTTGGTATGAACTGTCCAAGTTTTAGTGTTCTATAAGAGAAATAGCTAATATAAACTGAATGGGTTTTAGTTTTTGTTCTTTATTGACAACCTCAGTTCAGGATTTTTTTTTTTGGTCAGAAAAGTCTGTCTCTGAGTCCTAACCAATCCATTTTGAAGGCTAAGGTTATAATCAAATATTTTATTATCTTTGTGTCTGTTGATGTTCTATCAGATAATATGCTGTTGGGAGCTTTTGCCTGACCAAAGTACAACATTAATAAATAGACTATTTACCCTTTCCTGTGGTTTGAGCCAGCATCGTGGAGTGTGCAGGCTGAGTTACAAAAGGAATGTGGGAAAGCAAAAAACACCCAAATACTCACAAGATTATAACAAGAATGACTCAAATTATGAGGGAGAGAAATCTTACGAAGGTTTTCTTGATGAAATTACTTTCTTCACTGCATGAAAATTAGAGAATCCCTAGATCCAAGCCCCTTTAATACCCCAAAAAAGACTCTTGCCACCACAGGAAGTCAATTATCTCCATGGTAACCAAAACAAACAGTGAATATTGCTTTAGCAGCCACAAAGAATAAATATTGCATCTAAAATTAATTTATGTCTTGGGATCAGACACTTGAGATGAGAGAACTGGTCCATAAAGTACCCCAGAGGAGCTAGTAAAAGGAAAAGAAAGTCACTCCCTTTGAAGAGCACAGGGAGCTGTGCTTGGAGTGCATAAATTTGTTTTCCCACTTTTTAAAAGAATATTGTCAACGTGTCCATATTTACATGGATACTCCCTTAACTTTCCTCTATAAATCTTACTCTTGGCAAAGGTTGGGCAATAATTGCCTGAAAGGCAATTACCTCGTAATCTCCCTCGCTGTGCAGAAGGATCTCTTCTTTATTGCATTAATTAATTTGGGATGAGTTAATTTATTCCTATTTCCTTATTTGTCTAAAAAAATGCATAGAATTTGTTTTATAAATATTTCAGAGGAATAAAGAAAAAGAGAATTCAAATGCGGAACTATGCAAAATTTCCTTCACAATTATAAAATGTGATGACAAGGTCATAATATAATAACTAGTAAGGTGAATCAAAATAGGGAAAAGGCCACCAAAATCATGTGATTTCTGTGTAACAGTGCAGTTAATCTAGACATTTGAGAATTTGCAGCCAACAACAATACCGTATTTCTCTTTAGAATCCTCCTTTTCTACTGCTGCAGGACAAAATGTTTTGGCCTTAAAAACAATTGTATTGATATATCTGAGATACGGTCTGTATAAATGGGCTTTGGTTCATGCCACAGAGCCTAGGGAATAGCATCCTTATCAGAAGTGCCTTCAGTCACTGACATTTCAGAAGACTTAGCTGAGATAATTTGTCACAGATACCCTGTTTCTGTTATTAGTCACTAAGCAGCTCTGTTAGCCACAGCCAGAGAGAGTACAGGTGAGCCTTTGGTCTGTTAGGACATGGCTCATGTTCTTAGGTAAGCATAAATAATGCCCAGAGTTTCAAAGTTATTCAAATCTGGCATCTCCTACTACAACACCTCAGTAAATGAACTTTCAAAAAACTTTTTCTCAGGTAGGCCTGCTGTGTATTGAATGCCTTGAATGTCTGGCCCTTTGCCTGAATTTTTGTGTCATTTTTCTTATTTGTGTATTATGAGAAGGGTAATTTAGTTTTGTCTTAAAAGTGTGTTTTCCCCAACACCCTACCCCTCCTCCCTGCCTACCCCTTTAAAAATGTAGTATTGTGACATTCGTACCCACAAAAAACCACCGTAAAAATCTTTGGACTGTTAGAAAGACACAGAAAAAAGAGCCTGATAAAGTACACAGACAGGCAAGAATTGCTGTTATTTAAGCTAAATAATTCTTGCCACACTTTTCAGTTTTTGCTGTGAATTATCATCTTTCTATAGTATAATGCAAAGAAAAAAGCTAGTAAAGAATTTTGACCCATATGCTTTCCACAGCTGATGACATTTTCTCCAATATAACAAAACAAGAAAGTTAAAGAGGATTTCTTGCCATTTGAATATTATTGCCAATTATTAAATGATGAAGGGATATTACAGCCAGCTCTAAAATGTTCCCAAAGGGAAGTGCCTGTGCTTGGTCCATTTTTGCCTTTTGTTAATTTATTAAAAATTGGAAAGAAAACGGCCATATTAGAAATACTTTGAAATTATGGTCTGTGGGCCAAAGTTGATTGCAGTCACTAAAAATAACTCAGAACACCTTCTCCTGTTAGCTGTAGAGATTAATCTTCTGGCCTGGCTGATCAGTTAATAAGTTAAGCCAGACATGACAAATCTGAGCCTTAGCTCCTGTTTTCATTCATTAAATTTCATTAAAGAAAATGCAAACATTTAATATAAAGCCCTGCTGTCACTTTAGCAATTGCTTTCATGGGAAAGGGATTCTTTCTGACTGCAAAACATGCCCATGAGACAATATTTTTCTCAAGTAATTTGAAGTTTAGACATCCAGGCTGTATTTGTCGGAACACTCATCGGGACTGACGGAGCAAGGCAGGCTGGTAGCCACTGTTCTGGAACCAAAATCATGTGGCTACGTGTGACATACCTGTCGTGAATAGTACATTCTAGTTCCCAAATTGTGCCCAGGAGCTCTTTCAAAAAGTGGGAATTAGCATTGCCTAAACTGGCGCCAGGCAAAGTCTGAATAAACACCACCAGTGATCTCGCCCAAAAGGAATTCTGTGCATTACTTACCTTATTAGCACATATCAATCCCCAATGTGGGCACCTATCCCTGTGTGAAAATTCCTGTCTTTTTCTACTCTCGTTAAAGGAGGAGTATAAATGACCAGTTAGGATCACTTGCCTATGTTTTAGAGGGCTGAATCCAGAGGAGATAAATATAATACCCATAGATAATTATTGTGTTTAAAACATTTTCTTCACATGTTATTTTATACTTACCACAAAATACCCACACAGGACCTAAAAACGAGAAGAAAAATCTTTTAGATATACTGATGTGAAAACCTCTTGCAATATACCCTGTCTTGTATCAGCCAGGAAACCTAGAATAGAATCAAACAATATGTAGTAAGAGAAAACAAATGAAGGAAAACTCTTATATAATAATTTTATTTTTTGAATAAGGCCACCATTAAAAAAAACCCCAACAATCTAGAATATTATGGATCATATTAACAACTGTACTGTAAATATTATTTCAGTGGTTTAAAGAGGAGATGTACACTTAAATAATCAGACGTTGAGCAATGTTCTGTCCTAGAACCTTAAGTATTTTAAAAGTTATTGGTAAGAAATCTGCTCAAATCATCTCCTATACGATCAACGTAACTTGTCTTTTTTGTAACACTACAGCATTCTTGTTCACGGTGATCTAATAAGCCTTGGAAAATTCTTATACATAAAATGCAAAATAGTAAAAGGGAAATATAACACTGTAAGTAGAGAAAAAAAGGAAAAAATTAGAACATGGACACATATCGTTATGCTAAGTAAGGGTTAAAATCTAGACGATCTGACAAGACATTGTAAACAAACCAGGAAAATTAGGGAACTTGGACAGAATTAATGTATTTCAAAAAAGATAAATGAACAAGTAGAATAAATTACCAGTAAAGGCAATTGAAACAAAGATTATAAATAAAATATGAAATATAAAGTATAAATGAGGTTGGAAGAATTAGATTTATTTCCTAAGAAAGAGGAAAGTGAATGATCACAGGGAAAAGAGGGAAAAGTGGGAAGGTGAGACTAATATGTTAGAAATGAAAGGTTGCAATTGCATTCAATAATTTACTTTTCATACTTCATTGAAGTAATTATTAAAGATCATTTATAATATGTAATTAAGAAACAGTAGTCAAGATGAATTTTTTTTTGTCCTCGCAATTTGGAACGACCCCTTGACAAAATGGAAAATCATCAAGGAGAGCAGCAGCACAAATAATAATGAGCATTATGTATAAGCTAAGCATGTGGTGCTTTACCCAGAGAAGTTACAATGTAAATATTTAAAGAGAACAGATGAATGTGAGGACTCCCAACATAAAATAAAAGAGGAATAATAAATACCCTGCAAGTTTGAAAGGTCAAAAGTTTCTCAGACACAGATTAAATTTTCATGGTGTTTTTGCTCGAAATATGACTGTGTTCCCCTAACAGAACCATGACCTCAATTAATTTGTGTTCTAAATAGAGGAAAAGCAATATTGAACAGGCTTTTTATTGGTGCAAAATAAAAATAATTATGCTAAAAATCTTCCATACACAACAGACAATTTATAAAACTTTATGAATATAAAGCTCAATTCCTTTTGCACATTCAGTGTCATAATATTTAGGAGTAAAAAGATTTGCTGTGAAGGTCTGCAAGTTTTCATTAGAAAATAACACTAATTTTTAAAAAATTATGTTGTAGTTAAAGAGAACAATAGCACTATGCAAGGATATGCAGCATAATTTCAAAAAAGAAAAGACAGGGACCTAACCCTGAAATAACCTGACTTTAGGTGGGATGGTCCCTGTGTATAAAGATACTTTTGTTCCTAATCCTAGTAGCGTTAGTGCCTCGGGCAATATGTTTCAGAAGACAAAGAATTTCACTATTGCAGTCAGTGCCACAATACTTAGACATCAAGAACACTAACCCCAGCCAAATCTTTTAAAGTTGATGTTTTTTAGCTCAGTGTTTTGGCTTTCTCAAGGGCATATCCCTTTTAATGTTAATTTATTTGCAGTCTTTTATCTCCATAGGAAGAATCAATGCCATTTAATACTCAAACCTCCTGGAGGGGAAACAGCAGAAGCTGGGTTAGGTAAAGTCCAGAATGAACTTTCAATCAGCATAGCATGAAAATATACAAAGACCCTGAATTAATTTCCGCCTCCTCACAACTGGTAGCTCACAGCCTGAAGATTACGTTTCTCTGGCAACATTTTCCTCAAAAGAAATGTGTAACAGTCCAGTGTCTTCCCTGCTCCTTCACAGCCCTGTGTTTCCCAGCCATTTCACTCTGACAGAGAGGAGTAATAAGGTAGCTCTCTTATAAATGTGAGTGACCCAGTGGAGATCACTGGGGTAGTCACTAAGGCAGGGGCACAACTGAGATTCCTTTACTGCAGCTGTACCATATTTCTAGCCCTGTGGTTTGAATGGAAGCCTATAATATACAGCAGGGACTAAGGCAGTAAAAGGTGAAACTAGAGTTTGCAGGAGACTCTCCAGAACTGGAAGCAGTCTGGTCTAGCAGCATTTAGTTTTGCCAAAGGTGTTCATTTTCACTTATATATAATGACTCAAATCATCTGAGGTAAGTTAAATTGAAATATTTCCAAAGGTTAGACTTCACTTAGTGAGACTATTTCGTCAAGGCTGCCTTTACAGACAGTGGAGAGAAGCAGTTTGATAGGGCTGATTACAAGCATCTAAAATTAGATTTTTATTCTGAATCAGCTACAGAAGAAATCACTCTTTTAAATGGCTGTAAACAAAGTCTACACAAGCCACTTTTGATAATGCAAAATATAGACTTTGTGAATGCTTTACAGAGTCTCCTCTTTAAGTCTCATAATTTGGATATCTTGGCTAAAGGTTTGGGTTTTATTTATTCTGTCTGGGTACATTACTTATTGCAGGAAAGTGCACATTGTGCTGTTGAATTCCTTGGAAATAGTTTTTAATTTTAACCACTTGATGTATAAAGGCTTTTCAGGCCAGCAAGGTTTTGGTAGTGGAGGGCTACAGGGGTGCCTTCTATGAGAAGTTTCTACAAGCTTCCTGCTGTATCCAACAGAGTCAATGCCAGCCGGCTCCAGGACGGACCCGCCACTGGCCAAGGCTGAGCCCATCAGCAATGGTGGTAGCACCTCTGGGATAACAGACTAAGGAGGGGACAAACTGCAGAAATGCAGCCAGAGAATATGTGAGAGGAGCAGCCCTGCAGACACAGGGCCGGTGCAGAAGGAGGGGCAGGAGGTGTTCCAGGAGCTGGAGCTGAGATTCCCCTGCAGCCCGAGGTGCAGCCCATGGCGAGTCAGGCTGTGCCCCGGCAGCCCATGGAGGATCAGCTGGAGCAGAGATCCACCTGCAGCCTGTGGAGAACCCCACACTGAAGGACGCTGTGACTCCTTGGGAAGCCTGAGCTGGAGAAGGTTGCTGGTAGGACCTACGGACCCGTGGAGAGAGGAGCCCACTCTGGAGCAGGTTTGCTGGAAGGACTTGTGACCACATGGGGTATCCACTGGAGCAGCCTTTCTCTGAAGGGCTGCACCCTGGAAGGGACCAATGATAGGGCACTTTGTGAAGAATTGCAGCCCGTGGGAAGGACTCACATTGGAGAAGTTCATGGAGGACTGTCTTGTGTGGGAGGGACTCCACATTGGAGCAGGGGAAGGGTGTGAGGAGTCGTCCCCCTGAGGGGGAAGGAGCAGCAGAGAAACTGTGATGAACTGTCTTACAATGAACTGCCAGAAAGTCTGCAGTGACTGTGTTAAAGGGTTTTGCATTGTTTATAATAAGAGCTTTGGTAACTATATAGTTAACTCTGTAGATATATAGAGTTAATAACTCCACAGTTGTTTTCTATTACCAAAAAAAAAAAAAAGAAAAAAAAGAAAAAAATGCCATCATAGTATGAGGAATTCTGATTATTTTAGAGGTGTGCCTTAGGATGAGATGTAACATACCATTCTGTTTCCATGTACTGTCAATAAAAAGAAATCTAGCAGATTAGCTCAGATGTAAATGTTTACGTCTTACCCCTTGACGCAAACCCCGAAGTCCACCCGAGTGTGGTGTAAGGAAGGCCTGTTTGCAGACCCCTGTCTCTGGCTGCTTACAGGCTCATGCAGGGTTTATGACATTAGTCTCACTGCTCTTGAGACACCATCTCTCTCTCATTCCTGCCTGGGAAACCCACCAAGATCTAGGTATTGGTGATGAATGTATTTACATTGGTTGAAAGGTGTGTTGTAGGAGAGTCTGTACTCTCTATGCTAATAGCACTCTTGTCATGCTCACTAATCCTTTGTTTCATTGTGCCAGAAGTCTTTCCTATGCAAATCAATTCACAGGGGCACTTTAACATGTAAATCGCAATCTGCCTCACATGTGAGGAATTGATGGGTTTTAAATTCCTTATCTGTGGGGAAGTAATGAATGGCACTTATTTAACACAGAGTACTACACTGGGTGCATCTCCAGTACTTAGTAGCACTCTGTACCAAGTCTAATATAGCACTCATAGTTTCAGGAATACAAAAGAAAAGGACCAAAAATCAATGATAAATGTACTTCTTTTCCTCTTTTCATCTGTAGTAATCCTGATAAAACATTTAGTGGTCTAGGATTTTTGCTGAAAATATGGTACTGTTCTTTCATTGTGGAGTGAATGCTTACCCCTAGGGCAAAAATGTTACTGAATATTTGTAACTGAATTCAAAACATTTCACATTAAGAAATGAAAAATGGAAAATTTGTCAAGTCAGAAAATAACTGATTCATTAAATGACAATATGGCCTGAAAAAACCCAGACATATAAAAAGTTAGACAAACTAAATTTGTGAAATTTAAATATGTAGGAATTATCAATTCTGAGTAATATGCAACCTGGTGTATAAAAGGAATGAGAAAAAATATATTACCCTAATTTTTTTGGTGAAAATTCAAGCAAACTTCAGGAGAAGGTGAGGGTTTGTGAAGGAAAAAACACCTGATACTAAAACTGGTATCAAAAGATAAAATCCTGAGGACTGTACTTATCAGAGAAAGGTCACAGATCCTATGTATGTGGCCGTATCATATGAATATATTATGCTGGAAAAGACAGATTGTTTTCTTTACCATAAAAGTAGAGGGCTCGTTTCAATTTGATTGAAGTCAAAACCTGAAATTTAGCCTAAAGAAACACCTGGTAATGTGTCTGCACACTGTTCTAGCAATTTTCTCTGTCTGCAGTGTGGTCTACTCTCTTTTTAATAGTTAATCATTCATTTCTACCTATATTTGTACTTCATTCTGCATCCCATATCCGTTTACACTAAAGTATGACACATGCCAATGAGGTTAGTTTTTAAAAAGAAGAGAGATTTAGATGATTTCGGTTGGTAAAGAACATAGTTAGGCCTACTGGGTTTATCATTACAGTACAATATAAATATTTAGATACTTTTTTTGGTGCAAAATTCTAAGTTAACTTTTTTCAGCACTCCAAAATGGAAAGATTTCCTTTTAACAAATGCGTACCAAAATCAACAATGTGCCTTTCCTGAAGTTTTCTTTTATCTAAAGACAAAAATATGGTTCAGTGCTGTTTAGGAGGTCAGACAACAATTTACAAGTGGAAAGAATCTGACATACTATGCTTGGGAGGCTGGAAGAATTAAAAATGTTTAACAGGTTCTGAGGATCATTGTGCTCAAACCATCTGAGGAGGAAATTAAGTCTATGTAAAACTAAAATCCAAATCATCTTTGGAATTACATATATATATACAAACATGAACCGTTTTCCCTCGTGACCCCTTCCCCCACCCAAAATATGGAAATAGTCCCTCTCATCTGTTAGTGATATGTAACCAAAACTACAATACTTAATTTTCAGATCTTCTCTAATTCTCCAGGCTAAGCAAAAATCATGACATTTTACAGCAACGCTTTGAGGAATGAGAGCCAGCTCACTGAATGTAAGCATAGAATGTGAAGGACTACATCCAAGTAAGTCATATCCCTTTATGAAGAGGAATAGGCATTTGTAGGGCATGAATCATCTGTTTCTAAAATACGTCAAAAGATTTGTGCCTTTAAATGCCCATTTTTCTTCTTTGACTAAAAATGGAATTTCAGTTGAATGATTCAGGTGATTCAGACACCATAGGTGTCTAAAATGAGGTGAAAAGTATATTGCCCATAACTATTTTAATGAAATTATTCATTTGAAAAATACTTTTATAAAGGTGAAGTTGCATTATCATCTCTCACTTGCCATACAAGTATGTTCAAGTATATCAAACATTTTTCTGTTGGGCTATAGCTCCAGCATATTTTAAAATTACTATTTGAAACAATAAAATTTCAAATTATTAGGTTGGATAAATTACTGTATTAATCATTCTCTAAAGTCTTCTCTGGTACAAAGGCTTTTTCTCACATTTGGCTAACAACCAAATGTAGAACTTGTCTCTCTCTCTCTCTCTTTCTCACATAGTACTCTTTTTGGAATTGTTTGAACTTGCACAGACACTTGTTAGGTTATCCCCGTTTCTTTGCTTTTACAAGAAACATGCTTGAGGTTTTTACCTCCTCACTCTCTTCTCTACATAGCAGCTTTACATAGATGAATATGAGCAAACAGAATCCTCAAAGACCACCTTTCCTTCTGTGGTCTAGTGACCACAGAGGTCAGATTTATCTCAGCTAACTTTAGGTCACCACTTCAATTTTCTGTAGCTCAATTAGTTGCTATAGCCTTCTTTTGTAATCAGTAGTGAGAAATAGGCGTTTTAAGGCATTATTAAATGAAATACTGAATTCCTGTAGATGAATCAGTCCTGAGAAGTACCTTCTTCTCATTCAGTGGAAAGAAACTTAATATGCCAGTCTCAGTTGTAAAGCAACTGTACATTTCTCACCAAAAATGACCCAAGGAGCAAACTTTTGAGCAGTAGTTAGTGTTATCTAGGTTCTTGGCTCTGTATTCCAGTTGGCTCTCTCTTGCCAGAGAGACTGAACACGTACAGGACTGAATAGGAACTGGGCAATGTCAAGCAGTCTTGGGGGCCAGGACTTGTTTTCTTACTTTGGCCTACCCAAAAATGTTTACTTAGTAGATTGTCAGCATTTAGTCAAATGAATCCCACCTAAGGTCTTTCCTTGCATTTATAGTATCCTGGACAACAACAAGGCAATGTCAAAATTGCTTAGTTTTCCAGAGCAAAAAAAAAAAAAAAAAAAAAAAAAACACAAAAAACCACAAAAAAAACAAACCCAAAATCAAAAAACAAAATCAATTCACTCTGCCCAGTCTGTAGGGAAATTTTTTGGTGTGATATCCTTAATTCATACAGCACAACTGGCTCTACTACTACCATAGATTAAGCCTATCTGAAAATATAGCATCTAGTAAGAAACAGACCTTTCTTCACCTCAGTAATTGCAAGCATGGGGAAAACCACAAAGAAATGCATGACTGCAGTAAAGCAGAAGACATTTAGTGGCATGGAGTGGTTGTTGTATGTGCAATATGTGATTAGGAAATAACTTGGAAAAAAATGCCTATTAGGGTACAAATAAATTCACACTTTCCAAGTTTTGGCTGCTCCTGGCATGACATTTTCCCCTCTCTTTAACATGCCAGTTCATACAGAGCTGTGATTAAGTAAAAAATGTGAAGCATCTTAAAATAAACAGCTTAAGGACAAGTGTGGCATCCAGTGGAAATTTGAGCCTTGGTGGTGATGCGGTAGTTAGAAATGTTGGAGAGTCATACCCTAGTACATTACATTACTGCAGATAGTAATCTTAAATTTGTTTTTCTCTTTAATGTGCCATCCAACTCTTGTGATGTATGTCAATTTCTTAATTTAACATTTTTACAGTACTTCTGTGGTGCTGACCAATTCTGTTTAGTTAGATGCTTCTTAAAAGCACAGTAAGATGGTATTTTGTGCCCTTTTCCCTAATATTTATGGCAAAGTTATAGTTAGTAAATTACTGTTTTTCCACAGTTGTTTAGTGGTTTCCCTTCTGCTGTAAGACAGAGCTGCAAAAGATTTGATAATCCCTCTGAGAATGGTATTTTTTGCCTTCCATTAGAATTCTTCAGAGTTTGACTTTATTAGGATACCTGTTTCATGTTAAATCCATTATGCTTTTTTAAAGTAATTTTACAAAGTGCCTATGTACATTTTTGATTTTCTTGCAGAAGTGTTCACACTCCTATGTATCCAAAATGAGAGTGAAAAATACAGGGGTGAATTATCATTCCATTCACTTCTAGGCAAATCCTAACTGCTTGCAAAGGAACGTAAAAGAAATGCTGTGGCTTTAGAAACCATTTAAAGGATTTTTTGTAGGTGAATTGTAGTGTATGAAAAGGTGGTGACAGTACAAAGAAGTGACCTTTATTTATGATCTTTAAATGCTCTTGATATTTTCAAAATAACTTTCACAGTTTCAGTGATCTGGTGGAAGGGTTTTGTTTTCTTTTGCTTTGCTTTGTTTGCTAGTGCTTGAAGGTTTAGACAATATAAGGTCAATAAGGGACTTGTTCTGACTCTGTACCCCTTCATTTCTGCTGATATTAGCAATATTGAGACTTCTGCCCTTTATAGTAAATAGAGTTGGGTTTTTAAGAGCACAATATAGCATGCACACAATTTTTGAGGCTGTGTTTTTCATGTTTACATCTTTAAAAAAGACTATGCTGTATGTTCTCCGTAAGACACAAAGAGGGCAAAGAAAATGCTACCAAGTAAATGCATGCCAAAGCATATTTACAAGATCCTTCAAAAACATGCTCTAGTTATTTTTATCTCTTCTTTAGATTAATTCTCTTTGTGTTTGCTTATATATATGTGGGAGTTGTTAAGGAAAAGCAGTGTGTAAGAAGAGGAGTTTGTTTCTGTTGTCACAGCTTTGATGCCTATTCATCAGTCCAGAAAGCTTTGTCTAATTTTGGTTTTATTTTTTGGGCTTCTAAAAGTCATTGTACAGTGAGAATATATGTGTTCATACATATTTACTTATTTGTGTGTATTTTAGTAAGGGGATTATTTTTCCTGGGCCGGCTGGAGGACACCTGCTTGTTGACATGAAAATGTCTCTGCACCTCTTTGCTGCCAGCATGGGGTTAGAGTGTATTTCTGTGCAAATAAGCTCCATACTATATTTATATTTGCCAGGTCTCAAATGATTCAATAATAGTATCAACTTATGTAGCTTGGAACAACTGTACCATTTTGGGTGAACAAAGTGCTATTGCGTTAATAAAAAAACAGCGAAAGTGCTGTTCATTATATTTTAACAAATGAGGAATTTAAAATCCATCAGATTGTCATGTGTGAGACAATAACGTGATTTACATATTAAAATGCCCCTGTGGGTGGATTACCATAGAAAAGATCATTACATAGTAGGGCTGTTTTTCCCCTTCATCAAAATCTCTTTTAAAATGTCTCTTAGAGAAACAAGTGAAGTGAAAACTGTCTTGATTGTATATCTCATTTCATTTCTCTTGTCTTTAAAAATCAGAGAAGTTGAAAGCACAATGAAAAAGAAAAAAAAAAACAAAACCCTTAAGAAATAGGAGTAAAAATCCTTGACAGGCTGAAAACAGTTATGGAAAGAGGAGGGAAAAGGTGGAGCAGAGGAAGAGAGGAATGTATTCTGAGTTTATCAATACATGACTTGAGTTTGCACAAGCAGAACAGGCCTAAAAAAATTTATGTCAAAACCCAAACTGGAATGATTGTTCCAAGATCGGGTACTGTCATGTGTACAAGGTCAACAAACAAGAACCTATTTATTCTACAAAAAAAATTAATTCTATGAATGCATTTTTCTTCTTCACTTACCTATTAACAGTACAAGAACAATAAAATTGCGTGGGTAGACAAAAGAGGGCTAAAATATATGGACTGTTGTCATACTATATAGTCATACTATATAGTATATATAAGACTATGATTGAAAGAATTTTTTGGTGTAGCAATTACTCATGCATCTCAGATTTTGTACTCTCATAATTTCAGAATGACTGCTTTTGAATGACAGCTAAATGCTAACACTGACAGTTCTTGGAGTTAGAATTTCCATGTGTAAAACATATCCACATATATGGTTCTATGCAAGCAAATTTTGTCTTTGGACCTCCACAGAACTGATGCTACAAAAGCATCCAGACAAGCATCCGTACATGTCTTTTAGACAAAATCAGAAAATAATTTGAAAATTAGGCTATGAAGACTTAAACTTCCTCACAGACTTATTTTGTGACAAAACTGCACACACTGCTGATTTTTGATTCACAGTATGGCTGCAACATTTTGTTTCTTGTGGGTTTCTTTGTGTTTTGGTTTTTTTTCCTTTTACAAAACAGACTGCAGTGTTTTTTCTGTGATTTACATCCACTTCCTCTAATGAAGCAATGCAATGATGCTCTGTAGACTGAAGCTTGAACAGTTTCCTAGACTGTAGCCTGTGGACTGCCTATGACTCGCAGAAAAGTCTTGCTTTTTCTAGACAGATTGCTGCTGATGACATAATCCAGACCTCTTGTTTTACTTTCCTCCTTATAAATCATACTAAAAATAAAAAATAAAAATAAAATATATCATCAGATTTAAGATATTAATTTCCTAACATTATGGTTTGATGAAAATGATGGCTACTGTGTCTAATCCTTTGTTAGTTGTTAGTGGTCAGTGTGAACAGAGGGTGGTCCATGAGATGGATTCTATGTTTAAACACATTCTAAAAAGAAGTTTCTGGAAACCTTATCTTTTGAAAATTAAATTGAAGCTGACAAAATGTCTCTGTGCTGGCTGCCACAAATTCCTAAAGCCTCTAGCTGCTGATATAGAGATTTTTTTGAGATTGTATATTCTTGGAGGCAAGTTTAATAAAAACATTCTGGTTTTGTATAATCAATCTTTTTGTCTGTGTGTTTGCTGTGATCCAAAACCTATTAAAGTCAATTAGAGTGACTGTGTAAATGAAATGATGCAATGATAATGTAAGAGTCATTGTGCTGTGACTTGCATTAAGCTCTAAGCCAACTTCTTGTAACTCAGCTATTTCCATAAACCTCAGCAGATTTGGACTGACCGAGTGATCATTCAGTTAATGAAAATGTCATACTCTATCTGTTGATAAACCTCTCTGTGAAATGGTTTTTAGTAGTACAGAGGATTTTCTATGTCTTTTCCTCTAAAGTTCCTTTTGTTTGTTGATTGTTAATGGTCTATATCAAGCAGCACTGATATTCTTTGACTTGTTATCAAATGAAAATTATACTTAACATTAAAAATTATTACTAATGTCATATTGAAGACATAAGAAATGAATAGATCTTCATTATACTGCTTTGGTTCAGTACATACAAACTCTGTCTAGTACATGCTTAGGAAAAAAATGGGGTTTTTTTGACTTCCATTTCAAAGAAAATAATAATTTAAATTTGCTCTTCCTATGCTTTTTTTGTTGTGAAATCTGACATTTCCTCTTAGGAGAACACATGATATACATGGATGGAGAAAGAAAAATAGCAGAAGATAAGAAGAAAGTGGATTATGAACATGGATATCAATTAATTTGCTAAAAGACTGCAAGGATGTGTGACAAGATCACTGCTATCTTCACAGGGTCTCTAGGCTTCTAAAAATATTTAGTTTTTGTTTGTTTGTTTTTATCTTTGCCAGTGTGGTACAGGCAAATGTTTTTCTGTTATTTCAGCATTGATTTTAACATGAAATCACAGTGCTAAGAAGGTAGAAGAGTAAATGGCAAAACTGGAACACAGAAGATTGATAGAGCAATAGAAAAAAGATCATGAGTACTAGAAAGAAGGCTGGGTTTCCATTTCTTTTTAGAGAACATAGTGAAAGCAATTATGTTATTTGGTTCCTCCTCTTAGTTTATTCTATAGCTATTCTTTAGTGACCAAGAAAGGAGCAAAGCAGAAAACAGCATTGTTATCTTGGGGTGGTAATGAGGACTGAAGTTCCCTAAAAGGTAAGAATGAGAAATAAGAAATGTTTTTTAAAAATAGACACCAAACTTTTCTCTTAGAACTATCCATCAGATCAATAATGCACTAGAGTAACAGTTGTTTAAATGCATACACCCATCCCACTGTAACAGAACTGTGGTCTGGATGCTCCAGCAGTCCTGTAAACTTGCCTGGACATGTGTGCATGTAGTTAAAAATTCTGATTCAGTAGCCATCATTTTTATTTGTTTCATCCAATTTTTCTGTGGTTTTTTTTCAATAACAGTTTTACTCCTGTAATGTAATTTTCTAAAATGGATGTCATTGTCACAGTTGTGCTTTTTTTTTTTTTTAAAGCAAAAGGCTTTTATTGACTCCCATAAAAGTAAAGTCAGCACCAAGTTTCATATACTCAGAAATTGATAATAATTATATTTTCAAATCTGTCTGTGATCTTCAGCCTCACTACAGTTCATTTCAACCAGCTTAGGACTGCTAACTCAGTGTTCTTTAGACACAAAAGTCAAAAGGCTTGCAAGCAGCTGTTACTCATGTCGCATACTTCAGATAGGGAAAAGTTCAATAATTGGTCTGAGCTAGATGGTAACCTGTGGAGCCAACACACTTGATCTCCAAAGTGTCTTCTCCTATTCCAAAAGGTTTAGGCCAGTTGTTCTGAATGTCACTTTTAATGGGGAATTTAATCTCTTTAATAATGATTGTTTCTCTTCTTTAACTCTGAAATCAAACCTCAGTTAGATGTGTGTGTCTTAGGCAGTTTCATCTAAGTGAGAAATCCCATTGCTCACGAAGAATTTGGCTCCGAGCATGTATCCACCATAAAGCATCAATATTGCCTTGGCTAAGATTCCACATAATTTCCCATTCATAAGCTTTTCTCTCAGTGTTACAATTGCCACAGGAAAAAACTTCCTCAGATTTATCAACCTGAGGCAGAATGCTAAGGAGCACCTCGCAGCACCTTAGAGTCCTATTTCTTTTCAATGGAAAGTGCAAGCTTCAGTCTCTTTAGAATCTTTTTATAAATTACGTTCAAGAGATTCTAAGGTACCATTGAAAGTAGTGCAAAAAATATTAGAACAAGACAGTAAGCTGTATATTTCTTTCAGTAATAATCTTGGTATCACACTGGGTAAGATAGAGTGCTGCTAGCAGAACTTCTACCTTTATAATGAGAGACCATCTTCTGCTTGTCTAGTACTGCTGGTGTGTTAATCCTAAGGGGTCACTCATTCATTCCATTAATAAACATCCTGTCTGAGCAGGAAAGACTAGGGCCACAGTACATATTCTATATTATTTAAATTTGTCTTCATAATCTTACTTACATTTGCCTTTTATCAAGAAAATAACATGAAAATGAAGACAAGGGAAAAATGCCAAAGCTTAAAAATTTGTGTCAGGACATTTTTTGGCAATGTAGCAAATTTGGACTAATTATTGTACAGTGCCAAAGGCATTCTTGTCAAAAGCATGATGAAATTCTTTCCTCCCACGTTCCCATTAATTTACTTTTACCCCTGTGTAGTTTCTGCTAATGTCACTGTGACTCTGTTTTAACAGAATCTGAAAAAAAAACCCTGATCCACACCACCTCAGGAAAGTTTTTCTGCAAAACTCTTCAAAATTTTCAGTGTATGCATAGAATATGTGGTTGGAACTGCAACATCTTTGAAAGTGACTATTGCACTCACTCAGGATTCATTTTGGTGGGGGAAGTTAAGTTTATCCCCATCTTCTTCATATCTCTTCCTTTAGGAGCACTGGGGTTCCTGGGAGAGCAAAGAAGGGACAGTCAATATATCTAACAATTCTGATTGGTTTTTATTTATGTGGGATAATCAGGGAGCCATAAAATACCAGGCTGAAGGTGACACCAAGGATCATCTGGTCCAACTCTTTTCAGCAAAAGCATGGTCCAGAGAAGATGACCCAGTACCCTCTCCAGCTGAATCTTTAAAGTGTCCAGTGATGGGGAATCCCCCACTTCCATAGAGAGTTAATTCCAATAGCTGATTGCTCTTATTGAGAAAAAGTTTCCTCTTTTGTTCAATCGGAATCTCCCCAGGAGGAACTAGTACCCATTACACCTCACCTTTTCCACATGACTCCTTGTAAAAACAGACTCACAATCTGAAGATGTTTTTTCTTCATGTTCTCATCTTGAGAGGCAGCTAAGGAACGTTTTTTACTGCTCTGATTGTCCTGGCTTGTTCCCCAGTTGGTTGAAATGCGGTTGCCAGTTTAGACCCCTCCCCTGGGTCTGTTTAAAGCCCACCTCACCAAGATGGCCAGTCCTGCTACCACAGGCTCCTTTGCCATCCATCATAAGACAGGTAAAAATATCACACTATCATTTCTGCTTTTTGGCATGGAAACCATATTTGATTTGCCCCTATATAGTATTTGCCATGTATAGAAGAAAACGTATAACAATTAAGTTAGCATGCTCAGATAGAAAAGAGAGAATGGAAAAAAAAAATGTAAGTGCCTGAAAAATATCTCCCCTGAGTTCATATATTTTTAAGCATCACACTTAGTAATAAAATAAGGATTTTCATTTTACTTGTCTTCTAATCAGCTATCAGAAGAAACTCCCAGAAGCTTTTGTGTTGACATTCAAAGGCTTTGTAGGCTGCAAAAGCTGCACATACTTCTATAGAAGACAGGAATTATACGCCTTACAAGCCAAGATTTTGCTGGTGCCAGCTGGGGCGAGCTGTACAGTTGCTGTGTGAGATATCTGTAATAAAATTTTACTCACCTAGGGGGACAGTTGAACCACAGGTTTCCATCCTTCTTCTGTTGCTGTTGCTGTGTGTGTGATCTCTAGTGCATCTTTTTTTCTGTTGACATAAACATAGCTTACCAAAGAAGTACCTTCAGTAAGTATTTTAGAGCAGGCTAATACAGTTTCTATCTCAGTGTTTCTTTAGAATTGAATTCTAGGCTTCTGAGTGACACCAAAGAAAACAAAACCATTTTGTTTCAGTGAATGAAATAAATGAAACACACTAATTCATATGAAACTCAAATAGTGGCAACTGAGGTTTCCTCACACCTCAAACTCCCCTTAATTTTCTTTTGAGGGAAGACTTCACAGCAGCAATTTTAGATGCACAGCTGAAGCACAAGAGTAATTTCATTTGACTGTTGAAATAAAACAGCACTGACACATACTTGGGTGGAAAAGCATAGAGGGAGATTGTAACCATACTGAGGCTAACTCACTTAAAATCAAGAATTCCTCTGCCAACAAACAAGCAAACAAAACTATTCTTGTTTGTAATTTGCTGCACCATACTTAAAATCAAAGCCTTTCTTGGATTTTATGGATTGAACCTCTTACGTCATTGGAAGCCAGTTTTAATTTACCAAAATGGCCCCTGAACTGTAAAGGGATGGAAGATAGGACACAGTTTGTGACAGCTATATTAAATAACTTGCACAATTTCTGAGCTTTCCAAGGAGATCTATACAGATACCTATCTCAAACTATTTTTACTTTTAGGCATTCTAAAGATAGATGGAATGATTATGACTTACATATATAAACACTTTTTATACAGAAAGATTAAAAATATTTGTCATAAAATGAACATATAAAATAGCTTGACAAAGGGCAGACACATAGTCACATCTGTATTACAAATTCAGTAAATGCTTAACAACACTGAGCACCACTACAAAAATGCAAAATGGAGAGTAGAGAAGATTATTGTATCTAATTGAAAAATTGCAGCAGGGAATCTGTTTTGTATTTAATTGCTTATGCTGAAATTTTCTGCTCTATTCTACCCAGGTTCTGATACAGCCCTCACCCGGGCAATATGTGAGCATATCCCAGAAGATCATTAATTGATGTGGCTAGCATCTGTCACATCTTATTCTCACTCCTTTCTTTCAAGTGGAAAATTATCTGAAGTTTTTTGATCTAGGAAGATGCATATACTTGTATAATTCATGCCTGAGATGCCATGGATATTTGTTATTGAAAGTAGGATCAAGCAAACTTACTGGATTTGAAATGGCAGCCACTGAAATTCATGTAATGATCACGGTATCTGGGAGTTTCTTCTGTGCTTTGAGAGGGAACCACAGACAGCTTTATGCAAACATGTTGTGTTCCAGAGCAGAGCTGCTGTTTTGCTTGCTGGTTGGTTTGGCTTTGTGTTTGTTTTGTGTGAGTGTGTGTGTGTTGTTTTTAAGTACTGTTTCCTTATTTACAGTAGCACAGGAGTTTTACTGTGCGATAATGCACTAAGATTCATTGGTATTTACCTCATAGGAATAAATGAACTATGGATAATTACAGTGGTTAGTAGAATTCACCAATGCTATCAGTTTTCAGTATCACAGAATAATACTAAAAAAGAGAATAGAATGACTATATATTACTATTTTTAAAAATTTATTTTTATGTTCATATTGCGATGTCCTTTATAGATCTAAGAGTTTTTGAAGAGACTTTCTTATTTAACCATATTGACTTACACTCTATTCATGAGTAACTAAAAAACCCCAATGTACTGGCATAGAATGGTTAATTATAAGAATTTCCTTAATGCCAGCAGAATTTTTTATTTTTTACTTCATCTTTAGTCTGTAGTATGATATTTGTGACTGTGAGGAATCTATCAAGAAAAGTGAAACTAATTATTACCTTTTCTCCCATAACATGGTAATTTGAGAAGCTGGTGATGAAATACTGGAAAAGAAAATGAGAAATTGAAGAGGGCTGCTGGAGGATACAAAGAGATATCAGGCAGATCTGGAAAGAAAGGCTTGAAAAATAGATTTTATGAGATAAACGGAATAACATGAGAAGAAAAAGATCTCATTAATCTCTCATGTTTTTCTCTCTTTACAGATTGAGCACTAAAACAGAAATAATGCAGCTGTTTTGAGATCAGCAGTTTTGTTGCAAATAGAAGTCTGAGGAAACAGTTCAGTGAGCACCAGAGTGTTATAGGGATAAGGATGCAGATTCTCCCTTAGCTCAGCCTTTCAAACCATTCCAGCCTACTGTGATTGTTCTTGAAAGGATAAGAGAGGCAGGACTCCCAGATCCATAAATCATTTAGGAAAGTCAGTTATATTAAACTTAAAAAGGAGGAAAAAACCCCACTCCCTGTGTTGCAGTAATTCTGCTCCATTGTGGATTTACTGTATTCTAGCTTTAGGATGAGTTCTGCATGCTGTTTTGAATTTGACCATTTGATGGAATGTACTGTAGGGAGGATTTTCTTTGGCGTTTAAAAAACAACACAAAACGTACAAAACTTTTCATTACTTTTCAATCTAATAAAGTAGTAGTGGTAAGCATAAAAGATACAATTTCTATAAGATCACCTCTGAAATTTCCAAACTGATTTAGAACTTAGTCTTTAATAGCAATTCAAAGGTCAAGGAGAAACTAAGGGTAGATATATACATTCTGATGATATTGGCTAAATTGTGGACATCTGTTCTATTGTTATCTTGTAAAGTGGATTGGGATGTCCTTCAGAACTGGTCACCCCTTTTTTCTACCCTTGCTCTGCAGCTACCCTGGGAGTCATCCAGACTTTAAGTTTCTTTTCAAGGTCAAAGCTAATCAAAACCACCGTATCCTTCTCCACTAATTCAGTATCTGCACTGTCTGTTCCTTGTCTCAAAAACATACGATACTGCTGCAATAGAAATTCTCACTGTCTGCTCTGAACTCCAGTACCGTGATGCTGTTGACAGCCAAAGACACATGTTTCCAGCATGTTTGTAGGATGGCTGGTTCCTATGGTACAGTCTGAACTGGCTCTAGCAGGCCAGACGAGAGATGTGATGTGCTCCTTGAGTGAGCTCTTCTGTCTCTGTATTGCTGCTGTTGGAACATCTGCAGCTGCAACAGACCTGGCATGCTGATCTTGAACAGGAAGGCTTCAATGGTTCTTCCTGCTTGCATTTTCAAGTGGAGTAATTTCAAGAGTCTTGGTCCTTTTATCACGCAGGTAAGCTCACACTTCGTGCTAGTGAGAGACATAAAGGATATTTTCTCTTTAATGCTCCCCAAAGTTGTGTTACAGTGATTTCTAAGTGAGGAGGCACATTTACAGATTGAAACTGTGAACTGGGTTTGGCTTGATGTGTGAAATGCAGTATGGACCTAGATAAGACTAAGAGTAAGATCCCTTCCTGATGTGAACTGCAAAGCCTATGTTGTCTCATGGAAGGAGAGCAAGAAAAAGGATAATGATGGGCAGAAAATGTGTGAACAAAAAAGTCTGAAAGCCAAGGAATTAATGAAATTGTGTGAGACATAAACAAAGGAAATGAATTCTAAGAAGTTAGTCCTGTGAACCAAGATTTTCACCAAGAAATGTAAGATTTCTCCAACAATCAAAACATGAAAATCCTTAAAATGAAGTTATTTCACTGAAAAATGGGCTTAATCTGTTGCTTCCTAGAGAAATATTAAAAAACCCAACCCTGTAACAACTGAAAAAAACACTGACCTGAATCAGGCTTTTAGACTGAGCAGAGAACTGCATTCAGCATGTGGCAGCACTGCTGTATCAAATTTAATTCAGGGCATTTAATGCATAATTTTCTTTCTTGTCCACTAGTTTCAGGTATTTTCTCTATAGGCATTTGAATGAATACAAAATATGTTATTCATTTCAATCAGAGAGACACAAGAGACGTCTGCTTCAGTGCTCCTCTCTTTTAAAAAGAACAACTGTGTGATGCAGATTCTCATCTGGCAAGTATATAGTCATTCTTAAATGGTATTATCACATTCATCCTCTCCTTTCCCCTTTATATTCATCTTTAGAATAGACACAATGTTTTAACCTTTGGAATTTATCACAATGGCTTTTCTTGCCTTATCAGTTCTAGTGGGTTGAGCTCTCTGTATCTGCATTGATATCTTTCCTATCTTCTTGCTTTTCTCACATTTCAAGAAGTGTGTCTTGTTGCAAAACTCTTGTTAGAAGACATATATAAATGTTTTTGGGTTTCTAATCTGAAAAAGAAGTGGCTACACTCTGTAGGAATTAAAATTAGGTCTCCAAAGGAAACAACTATTCTTCAGAAAATCCAGATGTCTAAAGAAAGATTATTATCTCTGGCATGATGGCATCCCTACCATGCCATTTACTGTTTTTCTTTTCTCTTTGGATTTGATCACATTTCTGCCAGAACATTTAGTTTTATTTAAATGCAATGACACAAACATTGCTATCTGGTTTCCCTTCATTCGTTTGTGTACTTGCTGTCAACAATGGTTTTATCAGCCATCAAAATCTAATTGAAATGGCAGTGCTGCATGTAGTCATCCAATAATTACAAAATAAATAGACCGAAATTTCAAATGCATTTGAAAAAAAGCCCCTAAAGTAACATAACCAGAATAAGGTAATTAAAGAGCTCCCTCTATGATTTTTGATTCTTTTAAAATGCATATTTATCTGAAGACATCACTTCTAAGCTCCAGAGGTAAGTTACTATGCCTTGTTCCTGTATTTCAAAAAGAAGACTGGCTGGAAGGAGTTAATATGGGAAATTGTTCTGGTAAATAGTACAAAAAAGCACTTCATCATCATACTACCAAACCATGCTTTGCTTTCTCTTCAGAGAACTCCTGCAGTAATACACACATGACAGTTAATAATAGATTATAAAAAGCAGTGCCCTTTATCATCTGAACACCAAATCTTTAGAGGCTTGCAAATAGAACAGTCTGTTCAGTGATTGTAGAAATGTGACGTCAAAGGGCTGTTCTGCTTCTTATTTGAAATGTCTTCATGTTACTCTAGATACTCCACACCCTATCTTAGAAAAAAATCAGGGTTGTGCATTGTAGCCCACAGACAACAGAGTTTTGCGTTAATGGAAACCATATAGCAGTAGCATATTTAAACTTTTGGAAGAAAGTGTAACAGAGCTCTCAAAATAAGCCCTGGTCATGAATGTATATATATATATATAGTCCTGTGATGGGTTGGCATAGCAACTATTTCTTAGAACTCTGTTGCTGCCTAAGTAAACAGCTAAAGCTCTGAGAATGTTTCAGCTAAGCCGTGCCCGTCTGTAGTACCAGCATGTTTTGTACATGAACATTTTCTTCCAAAGACGGGGATATTTTAGTGGTGCTCATTTATGCTGCCATTGTTGTCAGTGTTTTCATCATAAACCCTAATTTTCTTACTGATTTCATGATGTAATTTATCTAAAGATTCTATTTTTTTTCCAATTCAGAACGTAGCTTGGCATAAATAGTCTCAGCCTAGACACTTTTTTATGTCCTTAGTTTGTATAATTTTTAATGCCATATTTTTCTGAATGCCAACAAAAGCTAAATGTGAACATAAATTAGTCATGGCAATCACTTAAATGAGCAGCATACCAGATTGGACATATCATGAAAGGCTACTCCATAATTCAGTCTTTTTATGTGTATTTGTGGCAATTTTTATTAACTGTGTCACAATAACACATTTTTAAAATGCTAATCACTTAAGCTGGTAGCCTTCTTAACTGCAAAACATGCATTTAAATGTATATCATCTGATCCTGAAAAACAATTGAAGCTTGTGATAAAAAAAGATTAATTCATTAATAGTTTATAATGAGTTTACAAAATTATTCTTTAAAATGGTTAATCATTTATAATGAAGTCTAACTGAATCATATGTATCTTATAATCAGTTCAAACACCTATCAACATGGTTATAATTATCTGCAGCAGATGGTACTAATGTCCATAATATACTGGTAAACTAATAATAAATACTGTATAGATGGCAATGATCTGCTCATTAGAAGTTATTATTGATAGATACAAGCTCCCTACTATTCTGTTAGAATCTTTAAAAAATGACTAACCATTTTAGTTAATAAAGCTTTGCAAACCATTTATCCATTTCTAATGAATGAAAGAATGTTTCAATTAGCGAATTCTAAGTGTCTGATTCCCAGCATGGAATGTTAGATTCTCTTTGATGTGGTTTCCCTGAACATTTTTATCTGCACCTGTCTCCCTAGTGAGCTTGACAATTCATGCCATCAAGGCTCAATAACATACTCTCCTCTCCTTGTGCTTTAATTTTCCTTTTCTAGGAACCTCTTAAGGGTACTCTTCTTTCTGCTGCTTACAAAGGTGTAATTCATGGGGGAAAGCCCTTGTATCCCAGCTGAAAGCATTTAGACACAGAGGATGGCAGGGAACCAAAATTGTTTTGCTCTTTCTCTGATGTATTTGGCTATTATACAAGATACAATGCCTGCTAAAATACATCATTACGGCATTGACAGTGACTATAGTATTGTTTTGGGGTGGGATTTGTCTCACTTCACATTAGTCCTTCCTAGTCTCTTTCAGAAAACTGCCTCTGAGATCAGGGGGGAGAAATAAGCATCTCTGAATAGGCACATGATATCTTAAGAGAGGTACCTTATTGGGTTCAATGAGTCAGCCTCTCAAATGGTTTAGTTCTCAAGCTTCTGCTGACTATGGAAAGAAGCTGGCAACATGCTTTGGCTCTATACTAAATTCTAGATAATTGGAATTTAGTGACGTGAACATGCCACTGGTGTGTGATTCAGTTCAAGATTAAAATACCTAAATTATGTGTAAAGTGTCTATGCACCTATATGTGCACCAGCTATTTTAGTTGGTAGTGGCCTGTCAACACAGCAGTCTGGAGACTGAAGAATAGCTATCCTCTGTAAAACAGGCAGATATATTCCTTCAGATGAACAGTCCTAAGGACTTCCTAGGCTGTATTGGTTGTATTTCCCGTGATTGTAATGGCATTTTGAGCTTCTACATTACATGTAGTTGCCTACATTTTCAAACAACAGAACTGAGAGAATCTGAATTTTGCCACCCATGTCCAAATAGCATGCTTCAATGAAGAAATAATCTGTGTTGACTTGCAAACAAAACACCCAGTTATAGTTACGGCTGTGGTCTGGTCCAAAGCCTGCTGGGATGCTGCGTGACTTCATTGTCTTTTATCAAATACTGTCATTACAATAAAAACCTTTAGCAAGCATGGTATCCTGTAGTTTCTGTTTCATCATAAGCATGACAAAGCTATTCCCGAGATCTCAAATATTTTGGCTTAGTGCAGCACTGCTGCAGAGTGTGCAGTGTCACTGCATTATGGAGGAACAGAACTCTGTTCCTGTAGGGCTTCAGTGTGTACCTGAGGGAATTTAGTTTTACTGACCTTGGGTTTATGATTCAGTTGACATTATATATGATGCTATGGTGTATTCTCAGCTTGTCTGGGCAGTTCCAGTATTCTTGGGAAGCAGACAAGGCTTCTCCCACAGTGTCTGGCTGTCCTGACAGTGTGACAGAATGATAGATGCAAGCACTTGTAAATCTATGTCTTGTATAATTTGTTCTTAGATATGTTGTAGCCCCTACCTTGAAACTGCACATAGCAGACTTAGCTGATGCTTCTGTCTCTCTGCATTTTCTGCATTAATATCAGGCTAGAGATTTCACATTCCTGTTAAGTTGCTGTAGTTGTGCACTGCAAGGCTGCTCTGGATAAGAAATCAGCAATGTATTTGTCAGTCTCTTTCATGCTTACACTTTGCAGTTTCAGTAGCATACACTAAAGGCTTTCTGTGACTGACAGTATTTTTTAAAAAGCACTCCCAAGTGATTTATGGGCACTTCCAACTAGAATAGTTTTTCTATCTTTGACTATATTGTTTAAACTTTTTGCATGCAAGCACTGCTGCAAGAAATTCCTTTTCTGTTTTGACTTATTTGGATTTGGGTGATGCTAGTAATCCCAGACTTGACAACTCTCTTCTGTAAGAGTACTGCCCTGTGTCCCATCTCACTAGCATCATAGTGACAACAGTTTCTTTGTTCACATCCCGGTATTGATACATTTAAAGGGTATGTTTTGTTGAACTATTTGTCATATGACATCTTTCAGCAGTAGCTTCAAAGATTTGCACACACGGGTTGTTTCCCCCTCCCCATAAATGCATGTTGTAATTACCAGTGGCTTTTGAATAATTAGTATCTCAAGTATGGATATTTCTCACTTTGTATTTAATTTTTTAGATTTGAGATGTTGGGGGGAAAGGACTGGTCTGTGTGACCTATACTGCAGTGAGTATTGCTCACCATGAAGTCATCTTGTACTTATGCAGTTTTTGACTGATTTCCCTGTTTCTTGTTTCATGCAAAAGAACTTACAACTGGGGTCTGCTATACCCTCTACAATAGTGTGTCTGTCCAACATCGGCTATGATGTAGTTGGATTAATTTTCATTCCAGAGGACATCCTCAGACAATTTGGATACACTTCTGTTGTGCAGAATGTTGTGAGGTAGACACTTTTGCTACTCAGGAATACTTGCCAATATCTGCCTTTTAAAATTTGGAATTTGGCACCAGGTCTTTCTCCTGTAATTTTTAATTTTTGCTTTTGCCTAGGCAATATTTCATGACTCTAGACATTTGGCAGTGAGCACATTTTGTGTTTTATTCAAATAGCTTGAGTCTATTCAAATGTGTTTTTTGCCTGACATTTCAATATCTACCACACTACATAGCCAACATGTATTCTCTGACTTTCACAAAGATGTCTTTATCTATCCCATCCTTATTTGCCCCTCTTCTTAGCATACCTTTTTCTTCTCATGCACTGGATATTTCAAAAGAAAGGTGCTATTCCAGCAACATTGCTTCAGCTGTCTTCATATGTAACACAGAAGAAGCCATTTCAGGTTTTCTAAAACATGCTAACCTTTGGCAAACAAGTACCACTGTAGGTTTGCCTGCTCTGTGTGTTTGGGGTTTCTATGTTTTTAAATTTTGATTACACTGAATCATTGCTCTCAGCCTGAACTCTACTAAATCTTTTACTTAACTCCTTTCATCTGAAAGCGTTGTTCCGGTATTAAATAAGATGCTTGAAATTATAACATTAATACTTTTCTTTGGTTTTGTGCTTGCAGTTGTTATTGAAAATATCATCACATGATTTTAAAACAGGTTAGCCTGACTGCAGGCTCTTTTGCTCATGTAACGCTAAGGAAATCTTCATGTAGTCAACTCGTCATCTGCCCTTAAATTGCCCATGTTTTCTATGACCTCGTCTTTGCAGTTGATGATAGTCCACACTATGTAAATAATTTATTTTTGCTAATTTCCACTGCATTACTCTGATATATATGCAAAAAAAAAAAAAAAAAATCCTTTGTATCAATACTTACTTTTTTGACTTAGCGGACTGTTTTCTCTTTGCTGTAACAATTCTATATGTCATCATATGCAAAGCATTTCCACTGCTGAGCTCTCAAGTCTTCCTTGCAGCCTCAGCTCTGCACTTTGTTGTGCTTAGTCTTTTGGATTACATATACCTGTTGCTTTCTCTAGAGCTTCTTTGGGATTCCTGAGCATTTACATTTCAGCTGCTCTATCTTTCATCTCTATTACTGGTTTATCACAGGTTATCTTCTTGCCCCAGCTGGCACCCACCCAGTTGTTCACTCACCTCCATCCTCAATGGAGTGGGGACAAGAAACAGAGGGCAAATGTAGAGAAAAACTTGTGGGTCAAGGTAAAGACAGTTTAGTAAGTGAAGGGAAAAACATGGGAAACAAGAGGTGATGCAAAGGCAATCTCTCACTGCCTCCCACAAGGAATCTGATGCTGAGTTAGTCTCAGCAATGGCTGCCCTGGAAAAACTCCCTTCCCCGGTGTTACTGCTGAACACGACTTTGTATGGTTTGTGATAAGCTCTCAGTCAGTTTGGGTCAGCTCTGTGCCATCCCAGCTTCTTGCCCACACCCCAGCTCACCTGCTGTGTAGGTCAGAGTGACAAACAGAGAAGACCTTGACATTTAGCAATCACTTTTGAGCAACAGATGAAACATTGCTGTTCTATCAACACTGTTTTTGTCACAAACCAAAAACATGGAACTGTATGGACTGCTGTGAAGGAAATTAACTCCAGTCCAACCAGACCCAGAACATTCTTAACGTTTCTGAATCACACACCAGCCATCCTGTGAAATTTAATGAATTTTTTTTGGTCTTCATTTTAAATTATTGAGAAAATTCATGCAATATTTTGTGTCTACATAAACTTTTTCAGAGGATTTGTTTTATTTTTTAGTATTTTCTCTGAGATACATAATATCCATTAAAGCTTGGACCATGTATTGCAACTTATGGAACATCACTTTGGGCTTTTCTACACTGAGGAGTATAATAGTGCTTCTCAGACTCAGGCTCTGATGAATCTGTCTGTTGCACCATCATTCCAACTCAGGAACAACATTTTCTCCTCCTGTTCTTCATGCCCTTGTTCTTGTATGAAAGAAATCTGAATATGAAGGAGGAGCATGGTGGGCTTCAGTTTCATCTTCCAGCTTAAGCAGTCAAGGGACAAAGTGGCACAGTCTTGGCCTCCAATCTTGAAACATTTTTAGTTTGCATCTTTTTAAACGCATTGCTTTCCAGTTTTTCCTGTGTAGGCTAAAGATCACTTACTTAATCAGGGAACATTCTCATGCTTATCTCCTTATGGGCCTTAATTGTGAACTTTTCTTTTCCTAGTTCCTTTTAATTTTCTTTTTCCTGGTTCTTTTTGTTTCTGATTTTACATTTCTATTAGAATTAATTTCTCATACAAAGCAATCAAAGAGGGGAGAGAGAGACAAACAAGGGGTTGGAAGTGAAGTGAAGAGAGGAGAGGAGCAGAGCAGAAAGCCAGCAATGCCTTCAGATCTTATTTCTTCCTTTATTCCAGCTGTTGTTTACTATCAATAACCTCCTGGAGCAAGAATTCTGTAAGGTCCTACTGATCACAGTATTGGGCCACCCTGTCAGGACGCTATTTATCTTGGCAAAAAGAATTATGAATCCAAGATCTGACTTCAACTGTAGCAATAACACAAATATCAAGACCAACTGGGATCTGTATTTAATGATGATGATGATATCAGCAATAACAATGATAATAATAATAATTACAACAATAATAATTAAGGATCTACTATTGGTTTCTGGTCTTGCAGTTCACAGTCCCTGTCTGTGCATTAACAGTAATTTATCTTACTGTCTTTCAGAAGTGCTGAAAGTTTTCATTAGTGCTTGTAAATAGGATTAATATGCTTGTCTAAAATGTGTACAGAAGCTGTAATGAAGTAAACTGTTTCTTTTCACGTAGTTTTACACCTCAGATTTTTGTGTTAAGACAAAGTGTTCTCTGTACTAGATCATATGATGAAAGTTTGAATAGTTTTTTTGAAAAGTAAATGGGTTGGATACTGACACCTATCAAGCAGCTGTCTTGCATGTGACTACGTGCAATGTGACTACATTATAAAAGCTTCTATATTCAAATGTCTTAGCTGTGCATGGTGTATGATGTTGATTGTAGATTTTTTTGTGATGATAGAATGCAACTGCTCTGAAGAAGGTATTTTGATGTATGATATTGATACACTGTAGATTAAAACTCCTGTAGTTTCTCCCCAATAACAACAGATTAGAATTATTATGATCTATTGCTCTCAACAATCTGAAGATTCCTTTGTTTCTGTTTAACAACACACAGACCGTGGAAGCACTGGCAAAAGAATATCTGAAACTTGGGAAAAAAATATAAACTAAGAAATTTACATTTTAAGTTTCAAAACTATTGTTTCAGAAAGTATGTACTGATTTCACAGTCCTGGGAAACAACAGTGAGGCAGAGCTTTGGTAATGATATACCTACATGTAATTCTTCTAGTGCAAGCAACAGCAATTTCAGACATGCAAGGTAAGATTTTGTCCCATTCCTGATGAAATTTTAGAGAGAGGAAAAAATGTCTCCCAGATATTATTTTTTTGCAGCTTTACTGTTAATCATCTACTCTCTTGTATGTTTCAAAAACATGGTAAGTTAAGTCAAGAGAGTGTTGCAGAGTGGAGTGCAAATCTTCTGTTGAGGTCTTGGTGGCTGAGGTCAGACAGTACTCTGTGTAGGGTTATGTGATGGGGTTACAGAATAGTAATACTGTGGGAAAGAAATAAAAGTTGTGGAGAGGGAAAGGCTGTAAGGGCCTTGTGTGAGATGCTGCAATGGCTTAAATGTTAGGTGTCGATGCAGACTGAACATGCCTGGGGCTAGAAAGCTCAATCTAAAAAAAAAAAAAAAAGACATAATGCTGAGCTTTACAATGCCTAACTTTTATGCCTCAGACTCTGGATTGCAGTCCAGGATTCTCTAAGGCATCTGCACTCTGTGCAAAGTGCAGGAAGAGACAAACACCTGCAGAATGTATTCACAGTAAATAGCATAGTGTACAGGTGCTGTCTAGAGGCAATCCATAAAGAAATATAGAAGAAAGTGATGTTTCTGAGTGCCTTCCTCTTTTTAAAGTCCAGGCATGTAGATACTGTGTTTTTCACAGCTAAATCTATAAAGCAAACAAGAAAAAAATCTAAGCGTATATTTTTATCTTTGTTCTATATGCATCATACCTTTCAGAGAAATCAGCAATTGTGTTTTGTATGGAAAGGCTACCAGTTAAAGATATAGTTTGCCAAGAGCTGTACACTGCAAGAAAAGTGGGTTGGGTTCATGTGTGTGGTTGTCCCAAGGAAAAAGCATAAGGAAACTATTGCATGGTGCAGCACATGGTAGTGACTTGAGAGCTAACTCAAGATTTCTCTAAGGTCAATTATAAAAACAGGAAACATTTCCACATGTTGGCTTTGGAGATAGCCCCTGGCTAGAGCTCATGTAGTTGGTGTGTCATCCTGCAGAGCAGAGCTGTGCCAAGGAATGAGCTCAGATACCCAAAGCAGTGCTGGAAGTGACAGCTGTGACTGAACCTGCAATCCCAGCTTCTCAACAGAGCTAGATAGTTTTAAAATGTGCTCTGTTGATAATTCTATACCCCTTCTTGTTCAGGAGGTAGCCTCAGTGATGAGGGTATTCCAGGGTTTTCATACCACACTCCATTGCTTGTTGGAGACATGCCTGAAATGTCCTGATTTGCTATGACTGCTTCATTAGACTGATCTATATTTTCATACTGACTACAGTAAGTTGTTCAATGCTTCAGGGTAAAATACCACCCATATCTTTTTTTTTGCTATATTTTGGGCTGACTGGTGGCCTGAGAGTCCCACAAACATAGGTAAAGATTGTATCTATTTAGAGGTGTGTGGACTTCTGTCCTAAATACATGACGATGTGTAATCTGTGTGAGGTATAGGTTTGCAGGTATGAAAGTACACAGAAATATGCTCATTACAGTAATTTTACCCTTTCCCCAGTCCATTAATACATTGTTTAAGGTTTGACACAATTGGAAATTAAACTTTGTTGGGTAAATGAAAACAGGCTTTCATTAAGGCTTCAATTGTACCCATTGTTTGGTGATAGAATAGGTAAGGTCTTGCTGTGTTAACCCTACAGTATCCATTATAAAAGCATTATCCACAATCTTTAATAATAGCTGAAATATCAGCAACAACAGCGACAATATGTTGGGGTTTATTTTTGTAGAGAGGAACCCTTTCAATTTTTTGATAATTGTGTTATTGATCTGCCTTTCTTTTTGTTTAAAACCTGATGGAGCCTCGGGGAGTAGAGTCTGCAACACTGATGGAGAGCTGCAAATACTGTTTCTGTGTATGGGGGTCTTTTCTTTCCTGGTATTTTTGAAAGATAGGCTCTTGATCACACTAGCAGGGATCTATTGATTTATACCTTTAGGCTCGGCTCCTGACAAGTCATCCTACATTCTGTAGGCTGTATAAAAAGATGCTATTGTATTCCCATATGTTGATAAAATCTGTGAAGGAGGATACATATTATTAAAAGAACTTCAGTGATAATACTTGTAAAATCTTAACATGCAGGCTAGGCATGACATTTGTGACTCATATAGTCCCACCAATGATCCTGAGTTATCCAATGCGTATTGCTGTTCACACACCCGAACACTGAGCCAGTCTATCAATCTCTCCTTTTTGCTGTTAAAACTCTGAAATTCAGGATGAAAGGTTCCACACAAAAGCAGCCTCCTTATTTTAGAGTAGTGGGAGGGGACTTAGAAAGAGTCTTTCATTAGCTCACTCACACTCACATGGTTGACCTATGGCTTCCAAATTTTCCTTCCATGATTAAACAGTTAATATTCTGCTAATATTTTTGGTGAAATACTGGAATACCTGGAACCATTATCTGCTGAGTGTTGGTGCTGAGGTGTTTATCAAGTACATACTTATCTTAATCAGGACGGTCAGCAGAGGCTTTCTTCACTTCTGTTGTAGTAAAAATTATGTCTGTATTACTTCAGCTCGAGTAATGTGACTTTCATTACATGATGTGAGCACCTGGAAAGTGTAATGCCTACAAAAGCATTTCCCACTTAAATAAAAAAAGGGTGAGTATGAAAACTTCACACTGCTTTTTTTTTCTTTTAGTTTTGTGGCTAAATCACAACATTACAAAAATTGCATTCTGTTTCATTCTAAGTAGGATGTTTTAGTTTCAGTCTGAGTAAAATGAAAGGTTCTGCAAATTTCTTTTCACTAAAAAAAAAAAAAAAAGATTTATCTGCTGAAAATAAGGTATTTTCCTTTTCCAGATCTCTAGGTTTTATAAGTTCAACTTAGCATTTTTCAGTGCAATTTTCATTTCAAAATGGAAAAATACATTCAAATATCTTAGTTTTTCTAAATTCAACATATTCACTTGAGCAATACTTGTGTAGTTTAAATTTGCTTATAACTTAATTTTTCATCTTAATTTTTTTGCCTTACAGAGTTTGCTCAGTCATAATTTGTACTTGCAAGTTTCTCTGGAGATATGAAAGTGCTAGTGGCAAAATCCGGTTATCCTGTTCATATAGATAGTGTGATCTCTTATTTGACTTACTTTGATGAAATTGTTCCCTTGCTGAAAGCATCTAAAACAAGATGGCAGACAGCATTCCTTATTTCCTTCTCAGGAAAGTTGTGAAAGTTTCACCCATTCTATCATCCTGCCTGATGAACAACAATTAATTGGAAAACTATTTAGGTGCAAGAGATGTTATGTGCTAGATTAATTTAACTTTTACATTAATTGCTGGCAGCCTGCCATTCTTATCACTTCTTTATTTGAATTTGCCCTTGCATCCTTATGCAAATTTTTTTTTTTTACTATGTTGCTTACATGAAAGACAGTTTTGTTTTCATTTTTTTGTAATTAATTCTCATAAAAAATAAATTGTCAAGATGTAATGCTTCATTGATGTTATCCTTCAACTTAATTATGTTATAAGATGATCAGAGGCTGATTTCACAAGCTTTTTGAATTTGACCTGTATTTTCAGATATTTTCCACCTACCACTGAAAAAAGTCAAAAATGGGAAGTAACACCTCTAGATTTAGACACTGCAAATTGCTTGCCCTCATGTGTATGGGTACATCTAACTACTCTGCAAGTTTTTTTGTTCTCTGTAACCAAAATCCTCACGTCCTTGTTTAGATGTTACTGTGTTAAACATAGTAGGTTTGGCAGGAACGGGTACAATACACAAAACCATGGACTCAGCTGTAATGTCCATCTGCAAAGCTGGCTCAGGGAAATGAGACTGTGAGCACAGGAGCAACAAATTTCTTCAGTTAAATAAATCAGTGCCTGATTTGTGTTCTACATGCAGTTCCTCCTGTCACAAATATGAGTTCTTTTTCTAGCAGGGCTTTTGTTCTTGCTGTATGAGGCAAACACTAATATTTACCTTACAGATGTTATTTCCAAACATTGTCTTTTATTTTGGTAGGCCTAAATGGTCTTACTGTATTTTTTTCAGCATTTTTTCCTATGTTACCCCTGAATTCACCATGTGTGGTATCTTTAAAGAGTTCCACATAAATCTGAGAGCTCTGCCTTCAGATAAGATTAGTGACAGGCGATAACCATTCCAATCTGAAGAGTTGGGACCACTTTCTGCAGCTCCCCCTCCTGAGCAATTATTCTGAGGCTCACGATCTCCATACTTTTCTAGGTACTTGTTAAAAATTCAGTTTGATGTACCAATATCTCACACTTTAATCTGTACTACTTCACTCCTGTCAAGTGTTCTGGAGACAGAGTCTGCAACCCTCAAATCTTTCTTAGACTTGTGTTTGATTTGCAGATCTGATTGCCATAATAAAAGAAATATATTATTTTATTTTTAGGGAATGGGATATGCTTGTTCCAGCTTAGTCACATTACTGGCAACTGCATTTTAGCGCTAGTGCACAAGCTTTCTAAAAATGCGTGCTTCACTTCTCTAGAGACTAAAAAGCAGTAGATGCTTGTGAACACCTCCAGGGGGAGATCCTGCCTGCTGGAGTTTCACATGCCTAAGTTTTAACAATACATGCCAAACAAACAATTTGTTTTCAAATACTGTTGGCGTCTCGCAGTTAAAGAGGTGAGCCATGCCATATCCAGTTACTGAGGCTGCAGGGACTCTCCTTCTGTGTTTGACTGTACTGACATGCAGGTCTCATTAACAATTATGACTCATTAGATGATTGGGACTGGACTGCTCTTATGGGACAGGATGTGAATCTGGAGACAACTTAATTTCCTTTTCACTGCCAAAGCACCTTTGGTCTCGGGACTCTTTTCTTAAAATCTTTAAAAGTGTTTATGAAGGTTTGCAAATATCTGTCTTTGACTTTCTTTCCGCAGAAGCACTCCTGTTCTCATTACACATATACTTTCATACTTTACCATTTCAAGGACTCCTTGTATTTCTTCCCTGTCATTTTGGTCTAGCATGATGATCACAGTCTTAATCACATAAAAAAAAATTCATAACCTTTTATGACTTGCAATGTTTTCCCGGTTCATTAGTCTCGGGAATCTGCATGCTTGATTGTTTAATTTGAAATCTGTTGTTCTGTTTTTCTCCAAAGCTTACCAGAGATGTAGGTGATATTCTTCTGCCTTTTTTTCTCTAGATCAAATCATGAGCTTTCTGACTCCTAGAACATTCTGTGCCATCAGAATAAAAAGACATAGTAAATGAACTAAGGTAGGCTTTTCACTTAAAAACATCTGCCAGAAATCTTTTGATATTTATAGTACAAAATAATTATTGGATTGTCTAAATACTTCAGTATTGTTTTCTTTTTACTTTTCCTAAAGACTTGCATAATTCTTTTTACCTGTACTTCCATAAAAACTTGTGACCTCTTTTTCTCTTCAATGACCACTGAGTGTACTCACTTAGTGACCATTCTAGTGACTGTATGATCTTAGAGCAATAAGCTGGAGTCATTCCTGAATACTTTTGATTAACTTGGAGCTTTCCTTTGTTCCTTGAAAGAGAATTTCAAACTTCTAGAATTGTTCTGGTCTCTCATACCTCTAATAAATGCAGTATTGCCATAATGTTAGAGTTCTGCATGAATCTTTTTATAGTATACTTTTACATTTGCATCTTTTACTCCTTAGACAAAATCCACTTTCAGTTCATTTAAGATCATTATAATCAATAGTTATGATCTTTTATGGAACCAGATAGTCAAAACAATAGCACCCCTCACCCCAAATTCAGCTACCTGTCCCTATCCAAAGCACTGAGGGAATGTACATGTGCCCATATGGATGAAGGACCTTTGCTAGTTACTGTTTTTGAAGATGTGCATCTCTGTGAGAGAGATGCAACTCCAGAGAGGCAGATAGGCAAGGCTGTAAGCAAGGATCAGATGTATTTTGAACAAATCCTGAGAGCGCAGCTTGAAGAAAAGGTAAGAGTAAAAGCTTTTGAAAAAGTTCTGATTGAAAATAGCACAAAAAACTGTGTCCAAAAGCAGTGTTTAAAACATTTTTAATTTCTCTGTTTATTTCTTGCTAATTTCCTACCTTGTTATGAAAAGCAGGTTTCTGAACATTTTCATAAAAAACCAAGATTATAAAAGAAAGATCTAACTCTATTACCAGTTTCTCTTTGAGATAGAAACCATAGTTGCATCTTGTTTAGGTAGAAGGCAGACACAAATATATGTGTACATATGTGCGTATCTCTAGCCTTCTAATGCTGATTTTATAAATGTAAATATAAAAACAAATAAATAAATATCAGAAAACTTAGTCTGAATGGAGTGATCTGTATTCCCTAAGTCTCTATGTTTTTTATTTACCAATTACACATCACTTATTCACTATCTCTTTTTTATTCCATTACAAAATCAGTGTGTCAAAGCATTGCTTATTGGTCTGTGCTGTTACAGAAGAATGTGCCAGCTGCAAAACATAGTCAGGAGCATGTGAATTATAGAGACTTATTTTTCCTATACAAACTTTTCCCATAATAAACATAAGCATGGCATTTGGTCTTCATTTGGACTTTTTTTTTTTATTGCTTATTATTAAGGAGTTGTGGCCTTTGAGTTGGTTTTCGTATTCATTTCTGTATGTTTGTGCAGATATAATTTTTATTTTTTAAGGGCAATTGAAATTGGATTGCTCATTCAATAAATAGCTGAATACATATTTACCTTCTGAAGCATTAATTGTCTATTTGTTTAAATATGTATTAGGTCTTCTATAAAATATATATTAATCACTGGACTTCTACTTCATGACATAGCTTTTGACTAACACGGAATTCTGCAATTCTAAAAAGTTTTTGTAATGTCAGTAATCTTTTTCACTTAACACTGCCGCTTGGAAGTTTCTGTACTAAGTCAAAGTCCAGCATATATTAACATCATGAAATACCTGTTTAAGAGCAAAATGAGGCAGTTTCTTATTGACGAAGAAAGATAAAAATTTGCCGCGTAGGTTTCTCGGTTGGCACCCAAAACTGCAAAACTCAGATTTATCCCCTTCCTGCTTTTCCCATGGGGTTGTGAGCTTGTTTTACTGCATTAAAACCTCATATTAAAAATGTACCTGCTGAGTAGGCTTTTTTCATCTTTCTTCTGGAGAGCTCAGTCTGTTTATCTGGGATGTTTCCCTTAGGAAGACAGGAACAGTAAAATGGTTCTCCCCCCCGTTTTTTATCTTCCAGCAGACAGTTCTAGTAAAGCTGCAGATATATATATTTAATGTTTGCTAATAAAGGACTTGAGATTTATTGTGCTATGTTCAAACAATCACTCTCTGAGTTGTATCCACCCTCTACTTCTTGCCTTATGTATGCTGAGGGTATGTTGTTTCCTTCTTGCTTTCTTTGAAGTAGTACTGCAGATCTTTGGGATGCTGAAAGTTAACCTAGAGCTTTGCAAATTGACAACTTGGCCGTGTACTAATATGGATTTTCCTTGCTTTGCTCTAAAAATATAAACATTTTGCTGTTAAGTTGATGGTTTGCACCTCCACTTTCAGCCTAGACATTCGTAATACTGTATTGCTGAAGCTTAGTTTGATGTGTAAGAAAGAGAACATGCAATGACAGGATCTTCAGGTTGGAATGTGGCTTCACCACTGCCTTTACTAAAGTTCATGTGGATGCTGCCAGCACCCTTCTCTTCACTCTTCTGCTCACTGATGAAAGATGGTGCCATCCTCCCGTGGGTACTGTATGTTGGTACCCAAGGACATGGCAGGAGTTTCCTTTAGCTGGCTTTGTATGTTTGTAAAAATGAATGTGAGTTGCTATTCTGCACAGACCTAGCACTGTGATAGTCTTTTGGTATGGTGTCTTACCTCCAGTGAAAATTGGATGGATTAATTTTAAATGGATACAATTTCTGTAAAGAGATATGAATATATTATATTATTGCCATAAAAATACTTTTTATTCACTTTCCACTGTGAATTTTTCCTTTTTTTTTATGAATGAGATGCTTCTCTATAATTTTATTTTATATGAGAGCAGTTCTGTAGAAAACTGAAACTTCTGGATTGCAGTCTTCATAGATCTTTGCATTCAGGCTCCAAAAATTATATTAATCATTTTCAGAGACAAGTAGCACTGACTGGTGTTCACATGGATACCATTGCTTCTGATGAGAAGATCATCGACAGTTGTATGAGGTTGATTTGAAAAAAGCTGTCATTAGTAACAGTCTCTTATTTTTCTGTCCAAAATTTGCTAACAAACATCCTGCTTACGGAATTTAAGATATGAATAGTGCTGCTTGTGAGGGAAGGAGCTGGCTTTTGCTGTACACACATCTACACTTTCCTACTTGTCTCTGCCAATGCACCATAATCTTGATTAGTGATACAGCCTGATATTCCAATTCTTCACATCTCCTGAGTCCAGATTTCCAGCCATGCAGAACTGTGCCATATTTGGAGGTTCAGTGGGGTGTGATAAACAACTCATTTGAGACTAAAAGCAGTATTTGAATTAGGATCTCTTGAGGTAAAAGGCTAGTTCACTTATAATTTATGTTATCTAGCTCATTCATGACAAAGATTTTCTGCACCAGAAACACCTTGACAGGTGTTAGTACAAGACACCATAGTTACAATTAATGCAACAGCTTTATTGAAGTTGACATTGACATGTGTATTAATAATCCTTGGACTGGCATAAGAAAATCACTCAGCTATAATTTAAAGGTTTACTTATACATGTGCATATTTGTGCTTGGTGAATCACACCTAAAGCCCTTTTTCCTTGTCTAATGCCTTCTGTCACGTCAGTATTATAAAGCAGATGTTTATTATAAATTATACCTCTTTAATATATGAGTATGTACAGATGCAAAGTGAGTTTATGACTTTTCAAGATTGTGCCTAACAAATTAAACTACATATTAACATCAATCCTACAGATTCATTTACAAATAAGATTACCTGAAGTGCAATATTGCATAACTGAATACTAAAAGTCTTAGAGAAAGAATTTGCAAACAGTTGAAGTACTGAAACATGTCAAGTCTAAAAGAGACAAAAGATGGTTAAATACTCCCCATTATACTCAGGTCTTCCTGTTAATACTCTTGCTATCAACCTTTGCTACTGTTAGAAAACTTTACAAACTTTAAAAAACAGTGATCAAAAACTGTGATCTTTTAAGCCGTGGTCTTTTACAAAATGCTACACACTTCTTTTTGTTTGGAAAATGAGAAAAAGTGTAAGATGAATAAAACTGAAAAAGACAGGTTTTTATATGTGCCTTTTCCATAACTGCAAGAAAAAAAGTAGTCTCCTCCATTAACAGAATGAAAGTTTTCTGCATTGTTTATTTTCTTATAATTCTTTTCCACTCTCTGTTGCTTGAATTCCTTCCTGTTCTGGAAAAAAAAAAAAAANCAAATTGTTGAGTTTGTATGACATGGTAATTTAAAAATTAAAAAATCCCTTGAAGTGATTGTAATTCATTGCCATGGTATGATTTCATCTGTAAATCTATTAATTGTACTTTAACCCTTGCAGAGTTGGTGGCTTTGAGTCCAGCTATAACAGTAGTGCAGAAAATTTAACCCCTTTCTTTTGTCCAAAATTAGTGCTTGTAAGTAGCACTATTGTGTGCTATTCACATGTGTGAAAACAAATAGAATTATTTAGAAGGAGTCAGACGGAAATGGAACCAAACTAGGAAAAGGAATGTCCACAATGATTTAAAAAAGATGTTTTTTAAAAACTATTTCAATTTTTCCTTTAGGAAAAAGTAGCATTCCTCGAGTTCATATATTTTGAAATATATTTTTATGAGGAGAGTAACAGATGTACCACATGGAACAAATTTGCAGTGGTGGTGAGTTAGGTGACCTTTCAGTCTAAAATTAAGTGAAAAAGATAACATGCTTCTTCTGAACGACTTCATGTAGATGAACTGAGGTATCTGAGTCCTTTTTGAGATGCTGTTTGACTTTTTATCTTTTTTATCTTTTTTAAACTTTAAATTTGTGACTCTTAGCTTTTGAATTTTAGATTACTGGGGACTCTGGTATTATTTGTTCTCTTTGTCTTTCTCCCTCGTTTTCTGTCTTGGTCTTGTTTTCTTTTGTGGCTGGGGTTTATATGGCAAATTACAGATGTCTACAGTGAGGGTGTGCAATGTAGATATCCATATCTGAACTCCTATGTCTCACCCTAAAGAAAATAAGACACTACTGAAGTACAGTTTATCTCATCCTAATGCAAACATTTAAAATGGGTCAGAAGAAACACCTTAAAAATCCCTGTTCTTCTCTATTGACTGCAAAAGGTAACAAGGGGGAACAATAGAAAGAGATGTGTAATAGCAGAAGTCTAAAAGTAGTATAGGCATCAAAAAGGAAGAGTTATGAAACACATTTTGTTATCTACTCTGTTATATAGTATTAATTCCCATGAGTGTTGCTGATGCAAGCTCAATCTCTGCCATAGGGAAGGCTGTTCCTTCCAAATCTCACTCTGCTTTTGAGTGGTTGGATTTTTTAGAGGAGTTGCTGCATCTCCATTTTATTGGGGTGCAGGAAGGAATATCAGTATTGCCTAGTGATGAAGGAAGAGAACCAACATAGCTCATAAGATATTTTTCATCTAGTTTCTGATAGAAAAAATGCATTTCAACTAAACAAATGTTGATGAGATTTTTTTGGTTTTGGCTTTGGTTCTCCACTTGGAAAGAAATAATTTTTACATTCTAACAATTTTTGTACTAAAACTCAAGTGAGATTGGAGCAATAAAGTAGAGTAAAGTTGAGCTAGGATTTCTTTTAATTTTTAAATCAGTTCTCCTTGCACTACTTTTAGTTTTGTCTTATCAGAGAAAAAGGGTTACAAGCCAACATTTAAACGTATTTTCTTACCTTCTTAAGACAATGCTACAGTTAGAAGGTTGGAGATCTAAGCAATGTTATTCCTGACAGTACCTTTCCATGTCTTCATATGCTACATTTCTTTTCCATTCCTGGCAAAAGTGATCTTCTGATCTATTATTTAAGACTCTCTTTCTAACCAGTCCTCTTCCTGTAGCTTAGCTTGTGGCTCTGTTTTTTCCACCAGGATTCCTTATGCACGCCAATTATTCATGAAATGTTCCAAGTTGGTTATGCCTTCTGTTTTCATTTGACAATGCAAACAGCATTGTATCATTTGGGATGAAGGTGGGGACCTGTGAAAATACCCCAGTGGAAGCATCCAACTTAAACAATAGCAGTCACCAGCAGAACATCTGAAATACATACCAGTGTGGAGGTACTGTCTTGGGTTTTGTGTTTTTAAGGGTATGAGAGCTTGTGACAGAGAAGCAAAAGCTCAGAGAAAGGAGGAAAGAAATAGGCTAGCGAGAAATGAAAGGATATGTTTTCAGTAGCTGAATAACAAAATAGAGGAAAGGCTGAATGGGTTATTTTTGAAGCTGAATGTTACCTACTGTTGGAAGGAAACGGTTAAAACTGGAAGATTTGTCAAAGACAAAGGAATAGCTTCACTCAAAGTGACATTGCAGATGCAAATGCTAAAAACGTCTCTGTGGGAAAACCTCATTTTTTATGCCTAATGTTGTCCAACTTCTCCCTGTTTTGAGAAGTAGAATTCCTGTGGAGAGAGAACACACTCTCACAGCCATGCCTGATGCTTTTATTGTAGTGAGGTGCAGAGTGCCCCATATCCAGCTCTCCTGCCCTCCAGGATGAGCTGAGCCTTACCGAGCCTCTGTGTCCCTCTGTGCCTGTGCTGCCTGTTGTCAGCGAGGTAGTGAAATAAATCTACTCTTTGCATTTCAGCTGTGGTTTGATGGTTGCCTTTGGTTACCTGTGTTTGTCAATTCACACACCTACCAAGAGCTGGAGGCACTTAGCAAGGGAACTGCCTTGTCTGATTCCAGTTGAGCTCAAGAAAACTGTGGTAGGTGCAATTTGTTGTAGATAGAGAAGATTGAATCAAACATATCTGAACCATCAATATGTTCCTCTAGTTGATTTTCTCTTCCCCAAAGCAGTGTAAAATTAGATTAATTGATCAAGTCAAATAATCTAATAGTACGCAGGGGAGCAGAATAGTTGGCATTGGCATAAATACACAGATGAAAACAGTAGTTTCCAGCAAATACTGATTTTTTGCCTGTTTCTTCTTTCATTTTAGCATTTGAGGGGCCTGTAGGCTCTATTGTCATTCCACTGTCTAACCACTCACTAACTGCACTGGTGGCAATATATTTTTTGTAGGTCAAAGTGATCCTCCACATGTGTTTTACTGCACTAAACCTGAGAGATTACATTTGTTCATTTTTTTCCCCCTAGCTGCTGTAGTCTTTCTTAGATTACCCCTGTATTTCTTGTCAGCACAAAACTTGGGCATTCTTCCTCGTGGTAAACCTTGATGAGGGCAATAGATGCAAACATTTCAAATGTCAAAGTCTTCATTATTGAAACACTTGAAAAGCCTCATTAGTAAGAAAAAATCGGAAACACCTACATCCATTTTACTTATCTGTGTCATCAGTGACAGTTCAGAAAGACAAACATGTTTCCCCTCTATTACTGGCATCATTCAAATCATAAAGCTTGAAGGAAAACAAATGCAAATAAATACCTAAAACTTACTGAAATATTTAATTATGGCTTTAGCCTAACATGCCAGCTGAATATGAGCCAGCAGTATGCCCAGGAGGCCAAGAATGCCAGTGGCATCCTGGCCTGTATCAGCAAAAGTGTGGCCAGCTGGACCAGGGCAGTGATTGCCCCCTTGTACTCAGCACTGGTGGGACCACACCTCGAGTCCCATGATTGGTTTTTGGCTCCTCACCTCAAGAAAGACATTGAGGTGCTGGAATGTGTCCAGAGAAGGGCAACAGAGCTGGGGAAGAGTCTGGAACACAAGTCCTGTGAGGAGAAGCTGAGGGAGCTGAGGATGTTTAGCATGGAGAAAAGGGGAGGCCTTATTGCTCTCTACAAATATCTGAAAGGAGGTTGTAGTAAGGTGGGAGGAGGTCTCTTCTCCCAGGTAAAAAGTGAGAGGACAAGAGGAAATGGCCTCAAGTTGCTCCAGAGGAGGTTTAGGTTGGATATTAGGAAAAACATTTCTTCACTGAAAGGGATGTCAAGCGCTGGAACAGGCTACTGAGGAAATTGATTACATCAAGAATCCCTGAAGATATTTAAAAGATATGTAGATGTGTCACTTAGGGACACGGTTTAGTGATGGAATTGGCAGTATTAGGTTTATGGTTGAAACTGAAGATCTTAAAGTTCTTTTTCAACCTAAAAAATTCTGATTCTGTGATTCTCTGTATTGCAATATGATTCAGTACTAAATAATGCCAGGAAATACTTGGCAACATCCTATTTTTTTTCAATGACATCCAGTGCTCCTTGAAGTCTGAAGCAGAATATCTGTATTATTTCCATAGGAGCTAAGATAAATAACCTTTCAAGAGTATTTCAAAAAGAGAAGAAAGGAATTAATTACTTCCTTTTTGATCCAAACCCAGAAAATAATTTGTCTAAAACTGAGTCACTGAGGAGTACACATGTGAAACCTTCACAGATCCTCTTCTGTGTAGTGTGCGCACAAGAACTGCTTCTACGTTATTAAAACCTTTAATTACTTTGGTTGTTGGTTTGTTTTTGTTTTTTTTTAGCAAAGCACTGTCTAAAAGCTATTGGGCAAACTGTTGTCTGCAACATGAAAAAATACAACTGGTAAATGTATCAACTGCACAAATATGTGTGTGTACTAGGAGATGAAAGAAAGTACTATGAATGCAGAACTGCTGCCACACTCCCCACAGTCTCATTCTCACTTGTTTCTCTGGTATACATGTGTGGTTGGCTGGCAAGTCACTTGATTACAATGTGGGAAGTGTCTAAGTTCAAAGTTAGACTTGCATCTCTATTTTCCCTTTGGAGATTTTTTTCTTCCTTACCAGTCTTTTTCTTGTTTCTACTTTTTATTTTTTGAAACGAAATGTTATAGCTCTTTATTTCAAACAAACTTTTTCATTTCACATTCTGCTGTACATTTCCCCCCCAGAGGATTAGAAGATGGCTGAAATAACTTGAAAATAAAGCCAAATATTAAGCTGAATTTTTGTTGTTGGTTTCTCAGCTGAATTAGAAAAAAACATCCACGGTTCACACAATTCTACTTGAAAGGCTTTTGTAGTGGGTGTAGAGACGCATATGAATAAGCATATAGCACATAACTCATGCAGTAAACATTTAACTTCCCAGATGAAATGCCTATAGCATTTGGGTTAATGTAGCTCGTTGTGCCTGTGTGCTGTCAAGGTCTTCTGAGATCTTGTGTCATGCTTTTCATTTGCTCCACCTGGGCTCATGACTTACTTTCCAGTTATTCTGTCATTTACATCACTTTTTTTTTCTGCATAGCTGCTAGTCAGTGAAACCACTTGTGCCCATGAGGAGACACATTTATTTTTTTCTTGAAATGTGTCCCATTTTATGTTTCAGCACTAGAAATCTGACATGGTTTCAGTTTATTTTTATGTAAATGTTTTAGGTGGCAGTGTTTTTTTATTTACTTTGTTGCCTCTTGAGCTCTACATGCTAATAGCAAATCAGTTCTTTCTCATAGCTTTCTTTTATTCAGATCTTTATCCAGGGTTTCTATTGCAATGGAGGAGTTAGCAAATGCTTAATTTTATTTTACACTGCATAGTTTAAGTACAGATTCTTCGAAGTGAATGTTTCTAATACAGTAGCAAAGCCTGCATTCTGAAATGTGTTTGGAAAAGTAATTCTTGCACCTGCATGTTCTATAGGTAACCCCATCTTGATGTGTCAGCTGAGCTAATGGGGAGCAGGTTGGGGAATGTGAAATAGGTGGACTATAGCTGAAGAAGATATGGGACAAAATAGCTCAGAAAATGCAGCATTTTGTTATTGTGAGTCTCACTGTACTGAGAGCCAGGGAAATGTGTGTTCTGTCCATCTGTAAAGCTAAACAAGTAAGATGAAACTGCATCAGTTTTATACAGGAATATTATAATAACAAATGCATCAACAATAACAACAACAGCAATAATAATAATAATAATAATAAAGAATGTAATTAAATTCTTTGGAAAGCCTATGCTGGGTAAAAAATATCACAGATTTAAACTGACTACATTATTTACAATATTTTCTTTCACATTCTCCTCTAGTTTTAGTATCGCAAAACCTCAATTCTTTTAATGGGATGTTGCTGCTGCTGCTTTATTTCGAGCTTTTCAAAGAATTTATTGTTGATAATTACTTTTAGATAGGAAATGCAGCTCCTTTCTAGCCATCAAAACTACCCTTATGAATTTAAGCAACAAATAAGAATAAACCTTTGACTAAATATATAACAA
>VZRO01003720.1:170890-185189 GCA_013397915.1 Daphoenositta chrysoptera
TTCCTCTTATATTCACATCTTATATTTTCACTTTTAATGTTGTCTGCCTTTCTAACTGGGTTTTAATCTGCTTTCCAGGGTTGATCTCAGCAACATCCCTGTGGTAGAACTCGTGCAGACAGCTACGACAGAACCCTGATAACTGGTGTCTTTTCATGCTTAGTGACTGGTACTGAGTCCCAATGCATCTTCTACTAAGAGAGTAGAGTCCACTGACTTTAGCTCAGCTTAGTTAGGCTGAACAGCTAGTGGCCTGTCAAAGCAGCCACTGATTGCTTGTTACTCTGTACTTTCTCTTTTCTCAGATGCAGCTGGGATTGGATCATCCACATGCATCCTAGACTGGATGTGTTAGCTAAAGCCCATTGCAGCACTCAGAGAAGCCTTCTGGATGGGAAGGCACTTGCAGGTACATCAGGGGGTTGGTGCCTTTGCACTGTGGAAGGTTTCAATGTTTAATTTGCATAGTTGCTTAGATGGCTCATAGTGTGTCTGAGAATCCTTAACTATTTATCCTTACAGCATCTCTGAGAGCTAGGGAATTGCTTTTCTCACTGTTTTACAGCTAGAGAGCTGAAATGGGCTGCTAACCAGCTTGCCCAAGGTCACATCAGAAATCTGCAGTGCAGAAGGAAGCTGGCTAAAGCCCTAACCTCTACCAGTGTGATCCTCCCTCTACCAGATACAAAGCAAGAGCAAACTAAAATCTAAGCCTCAGAGAGAGTTTTTCAGGCTGCTTTGGCAGCATGTTGTATTTCTATCTATTTCTATTAGTTAAAGTTTTTCCTTTACACTTAACCTAGATGTTCTCTGCTGCAGCATAAGCCCATTAGTTCTTGTTCTGTCCTCATTGACTAAGGAGAATAATTTGTCCCTATCCTCCTTATAGCAACTCCATGTATTTGTAGACATGTCATGCCTCCTCCCTTCAGTGTTCTTTTCTTTAGTCTGAACATGCCCAGTTCACTTAACCTTTTCCCACAGATCTTATTTTATCATTTTTGTTTCTCTCCTCTGAACTCTTTCCAATTTCTCTGCCTTTTTGAAAATGTTGTGCCCGAAACTAAATGCAGTAACCCAACAGAGGCTTAATCAGTGTCAAGAGAACTGCAATCCTCAGCAATCCCTAGGAGCAATAAATCAGGTAAGGAAGGCAAGAGACTGGCATGGCTGGGTAGGGAACCGCAGGTCGAACTAAAGGAAAAGAACAAATGCACAGGCAGTAGAAACAAGGACAGGTAACCTGAGAAGAGTATAGAGATGAAATTTGATTGTGTAGGGATGGGGTGAGGAAGGCCAAGGGGAAGCTGGAACTGAACCTGGCAAGGGAACAAAGAATAACAAGAAGGGCTTACCCCAGTACATCAGCCAGAAAGGGAGGGTCAAAGGAGGTGTACTCCCCCTGATAAACGATGCTGGTGGACAGGTAACAACAGATGAGGAGAAGGCTAAGGAATTCAACTGGGCAGTTGAATAGCACAGTAGCACAGTAGCACAGTCACTCCCATTGTAAGTAAAGATCAGGTTCATGACCACCTGGGGAACCTGAATAAGTCTGTGGAACCCAATGAAATGGATTCCAGAGTCCTGAGGGAATTGGCTGATGTGGTTGCCAACCCGCACCCCATGAAATTTGAAAAGTCACGGTAGTCAGGTGAAGTCCCAGGTGACTGGACAAAGGGAAACATTGTACTTATCTTCAAAAAGGATTGAAATGAACACTCTGGGAACTACTGACCTGTCAGCTTCACCTCTGTTCCTCGGAAGGCCATGGGACCGATCCTCTTAGAAGCTTTGCTAAGGCAAATGGAGGACAGGGAGATGATTCAGGACAGCCAGCACAGCTTCATGCAGGTCAAGTCTTGCCTGACCAACCCAGTGGCCTTCTGTGATGGGGTGACTGCATCAGTGGACAAGGGAAGGGCTACAGATGTCATTTATCTGGACTTCTTCAAAGCTTTTGACACAGTCCCTAAGAATATCCTTCTCTCTAAATTGGAGAGAGATGGATTTGATGGGTGGACTGTTAGATGGATAAGAAAGTTGTTACCCAGAGTGGTTAACCAGAGTCACATCATCCATTATGGTTGCATCCAGGGTGTAGCAGTCAGCAGCTTAGAGCCCCAGTGGACATCAGTGACAAGTAGTGTCCCTCAGGGACCAGTGGCGCTAAATAGCTTCATTAATGACACAGATGAAGGCACCAAGTACGCCCTCAGCAAATTTGCAGATGACACTAAGCTGAGCAGTGTGGTTGACACACCTGAAGGACAGGATGCCATCCAAAAGGACTTGGACAAGCCCAAGAATAGGGCCAAAGGGAATCTCATGAGGTTTAACCACAGGTATCAACCCAGGCTGGGGGATGAACAGATCCAGAGCAGCCCTGCTGAGAAGGACTTGGGGTGCTGCTGGATGAGGGGCTGGACATGACCCAGCCATGGGCACTCCCAGCCCAGAGAGCCAAACGTGTCCTGGGCTGCAGCAAAAGCAGCGTGGGCAGCAGGGGAGGGAGGGGATTCTGCCCCTCTGCTCTGCTCTGCTGAGACCCCACCTGGAACACTGCATAGAGCTCTGGGGTCCCAATGCAGGAAGGATATGGAGCTGTTGGAGTGAGTCCAAATGAGGGCCACTGAGCTGATCAGAGGGATGGAGCACCTCTCTTATGAGGAAAGGCAGAGGGAATTGATATTGTTCAACCTGGAGAAGAGAAGGCTTCGGGGTGACCTAATTGCAGGCTTCCAGTGTCTGAAGGGAGCCTACAAGAAAGATGGAGAGAGAATATTTACAAGAGCGTGTAGTGACAGGACAGGGGGGAATGGCTTTGAACTGAAACAGAGTATGTTTAGATTAGATATGAGGAAGGAATTCTTTATTGTGAGGGTGGTAAGGCACAGGAACGGGTTGGTCAGAGAGTTGTGGATGCCCCATCCCTGGAAGCATCCAAGGCTAGGCTGGATGGGGCTATGAGCAGACTGGTCTAGTGAAAGGTGTCCCTTCTCATGGCAGGGGGGGTTGGAACTAGATGTTCTTTGAGATTTCTTCCAACTGAAGCCATTCTATGTTTCTGTAATTCTACAAAAAACAAAATAATTACCTTGCTTGTTATATATGATATGTCTGTTATCTCAATTCAATATGTTTGTGAGAGTGTGCTCTTGTGAAATTGTATTTATTTTATTTAATTTACAACACAGCCAGTACTTTTCATGTAGCATTATTCTTGCTAACATGCTATCATTTTCCGTACCCACTGACCTCATAAATATACTTCCCTTATTCATCTTATTACTGTTACTGCTTGCTGTCTCTGACAAACCTGAATCAGAGTAAATCTTGTAAACTATAGGTGAGTAGGGACCATTCAGATTTGGGAAGACTAGAGGGCATGTGAGAGTGGATGGAAAAGAGAGGTTTGGTGGAATTCGTCAAATTACTACTGTTTTACTAGCATATTACTGAGTTATGATCTCTGCTTTTAAACCCCTTATCATGTTCTCCTTTCAAATGTCCCTGCTAAAGAGCTAACAATTCCTTGATTTTTCTTAAAACCCATGAGTCTAAGAAGGTTTGACAAAAATGTCTTTGTCTTTTTTTCTTCATGACCAGTAGCAGCCTTTCTGCCAAGAAATGTAGGAATAAGAAAAAAACATCAAAACAATATTGTTTCAGATTGGGGGATTTCTGGTGGGAATCTCTCATGGGTCACTGATGCCATCCTAGAGTGGACTTGTCTTTATTGAATCATATTTACTTTCAACAAAAGTCATCACTTAAATACATTAGAGTCATATATTTTAAATATGCCATTCAATGTCTATTTTATATATATATGTATATAATATTTATAAACTCTTTGCCCAGTTTTAATTACTATGTTAGCTGAAATTGTGTCATATGTCTCTGCACTTTTAACTTGTGGTTAGTCATTACACAGCTGCCAGTTCTCTGTCTTTGAAACATTTGTGTATTTCTATGGTGTGCCAGTCCATAATAGTTCAGCCTTGAAAGTTGCTGCATGAATTAATAGTTCCCCCTGGTGACAGCTGGTATACAGTGATTTACATTTGTCAGCATGTAGCCAGGTTTTCATTTATTTACTCAAAATATGGAAGATTAATATTGCAGTTATTAACCTAAATATGAAAGGACAGCCTGCCCAATGCTGAATGTAAATATCTTAAGTCCTGTATCAGCTACTATGAAAAAAATTCCTAGTTAGATATTAGAAAACTAAGCTCCAAGAGACCTGCTGAGTCGATGTAAACCAAACGTTTGAGTGACATATTTGCTTTCATTGTTCACAAAAGGCCACAGCCTCAGCCAATTTCTAATCACACTGCACTTCAACACGAGGCACTGTAACCCAGAGTAGAGGGAGAGAGCAGTTTGTTAAGAACCATAAATCAAAACACTCTGTATCACACTACAGTTGAATTAACATTCTTTTGTTCGAGGCTGCTACCTGACGTGCATCTAGCTGGGCATTCATCAAAAGAGAATATGTAACTGTGTTAATTATATTGTGGTTATTGCATACTGACCTTTAACATCATACAGAAAACAGAGAAGTAATGTTTCCTTTGTCTTCAGTTAAAGTTTGCTTTGCCATCACATTGTCTCCAGTAATTACCTTATGTTTTAGTATTTTGGAAACTGAACAGACAGTGTGGTTTACTTGTAAAGTTGGATCTGGTGTTAAGGAAGAGCAGCTAGAGCATTTGCAGAGGCCTAGGTGATAAGGACCACACAAGGCTGATTTAGATTGCATTTTAAGTAATTTATGATGTAAAAAGATAAGGCCCATAACAGGGCATTGGCTTGGGGCCCCTCACTGGCACTGCAGCAGCTTTGCTCTTAGTCCAGTTTATTCCTTTTTGTCTTTATCACTGGATTCAGTAAAAAGCATAGTAACCTTTAGTTGCCTGGACTGGCCAAGGCTATGGAAAGTAGTGTATCATTGTTTAAACTGTGGCCCAACAACAGTGTATACTGTTGGAGTCTCTCAATGCTGCAACACAGTACAGGATTTTATGGGAGAAAATTCCATGTGATATGCTGTGTCTGTTACTTCTGTGACTAATTTACTGTGCAACTTAAACTATGGACCTGTTTAACTGTCCTAACAGCATTCTAGGCCAACAACTAAATCAGCTGCAGTGCTCTGCATTCGCAGGCAGGCTTTATGATTTACAAAATTAAAAATGTTTTTTTCAAAGACGTAGCCTTTATAACAGTTGCCAAGAAGGTTGTCAAAGGTACAAATACCCCTTGGTATAATGGAATTTTTTTTTTTTTTCTGAAAGACATATAAACATTTCCAAGTATTGCTAATTCATTAACAGTGAAAAATTCTGGAGAGCTCCGCTGGCTGGCCATGGTAATACATTAGTGACTTTTCCAGCACTGTTCTGTGGCAGTGATATTTCTTGGGTAGCAGTGCGGTAAGCCGCTGGCAGCTGGAGAGCAGCAACAGGGAGGGAGGAATTACACTGTCTCATTTGTAGCCTACTTCTTTTTAAATGAGGGTTGCATGAAGCAAAGTCCCCTGTTTCACCCAGACTATCATTTTCGGTGATAAGTTCCCATTATATTTTTAAGCAATTTATCTTTTTACCCTAGTATTTTGGTTTCTATTCTATGTATTATAACAAATTCCAGGTCCTTTAATTAAAAAGACAGATATATATCAAACATGCAAGATGACTTTTAAAGGTGGCGGATCTTGTTTATGTAGGCTAGTTAACCATTCTAGTCTATTGAACGTTGCTGTTAGGATGTAGGAAGAAAATATAAATTTTAATTTCTTACTGAAATTTGGACTTTGAAAAGATAGTAAGAAAAAATTCTTCAATAAGTGCAACACTTTATGCCACTTGAGCTTGACAAGTTACAGTAAAATACGGTTTGCTTCTCCAGCAGCTCCAAGACATGAAACCCATGGCCATAACCCAGAAGCACTTGTCTTTCATTGCAGGGTACTCTTCCTGTTGAGGCTGCTCATACTTTATGTCGGTCACTGTTTAAAACTTAATCACTCTTCCTCTTTAAGACAGGTATCCTACTGCAAAAATAACCAGTCACTCCAAGTCTTTAAATCAGTTTGTTTTCTGCGCTGTGTTTCATGTCTTCCATTGTTCCATCCCTTCTCTTCCCCACACCCACCTCCTCCAGCTTTCCCCATTACATGAATCACTTTCATGTAAATTTATATGATTGTTTTTCACTCAGCCTAACCCTGAGAGAATATTACCCCTATTAGAAATGTACACATTTTACAGAGCTGTTTGGGAAGAATGTGATAAATAAAAGAAAATAGATATGTTTTTACCACAACCTGCCTGCAGAATTCTCTTTCCACTGCAGATGTATGGCAAAACACATTGCAATCAATAGATTTTTTTTTAGTCTAGTTATTCATTGCAAGAGATAAGTGATATTATTATTATTATTACTATTATTATTATTATTATTATTGTAGTTGTTGTTGTTATTGCTATTAATAGTATTAGGAAAACCAGCTTTTAATATTTTTCTATGTAATTTAAGTAACAAAAAAAAAGTGTTTTTTTTCTATCACAGAACTCCCGTTTTTGTTGTACTGTTTAGAATCAAGAATATACAATAAACAGCTTTTAAGATCAAGCAGAAAGGAAGATTTTCTTTTTTAAACGTCTGTCAGCAATCACATGGAAGAGAAGACAGTACTAGCATAATTTAGTGTGCTTTCACTTGGTGAAAAATGTTCTTTGGACACTATGTCATGACATGTACTTTAAGTAAAGCTTTTCCCAAGTGCTTTATCTTAACACTGTATGGCTTTGCTTCTCTTGCACTAATATTTTTCATTTTCCTTATTGTTTGAGGCTACAAATATGTCAGAAAAGGATCATAAACATTATTTATTCTTTTGGCATCCAGGCCTCATTGTGATAAGAGTGAGCAGTTGCTGCTTTGCAGATGGCAGGAAAACTGGTTCCAGATTTTAGTGTACCTGGATGTCATTGATGACTGTGCTGGAACACAACAAGCCAGTGAGGAAGCATCAGGTTTGGCAGGCAGAGTGTGGTTTGACACATGTCCTTTTCCATCAGGGGCTGCCACAGGGCAGTAATAACCACACATACCCAAGGGACTGGAAAATTATTTTCAGTTCCCTCCTTGCATCCCCCCCATTTGCACTTAATGTAAACATACAATGAAGCTGTTAGTTCGGTTGAGTCAGAAAAAGAAAAAAGTCACTGAAGAATATTAAATCTGAACTGATTCAGTATAAATGCTCTTGGATCCTTCAATGAAATATGCCTAAGCTGTGCTGGAATTATCTCCTTGGGTAGGAAAGACATGCAAATATAAGATATACAATCATAAAATCCTATTCGTTGCAAAACAATTTATCTGAAAGGAAGCAAATTTCTGCAAACAAAGTAGGCTTTAAGCTTAACAGAAAAACTCTGACACTAACCATCACCTGCATAGTTTGCAGGGTTCAAAGCCATAACCCTGTCACCTGGCCAACACAATGAGGAACTCAGGAATCCAGTGGAAACTGAAAGTATTCTGAAACTGAAATACTGTCAGATAACATCAAGGTCTGTAAAGTCACAACATATATAAAGGGGGCCCTCTTTTCAGTCCAGTTTATGCAGTGAAAAACAACATAGTTAGACTTCAGGGCACAAAGTCCACTTACTGGGTTAGACATATGCTTTTTCCAACTTCATTGGAAGATATGAGATACATGGCTTCTTCCAATTGCTCTTTTTAAAGAATTCTTTCTTCTCTGATAAGAATTTTATGGTTAAATTACCATATCTGCATTAGCCTCCATAAATTGTATTTGAAAAAGTAAACAACTCCAGAATGGAATTTGGGAGACATTTAGGGTAAGTCAGGGGAATTACTTCTGGAGGCCTTTTTTTACCTTTAACTGGGAAGAAACCCGGCTAAAGAATTAAATGTTTGCGTTCTGTATGTTACAAGGTATGAATCCCAATCCTTGTGTCACTTACATGCTGAAACTATCACAGCTGAAATATTGTTGCTTATAATTTTATTGTAAATAAGGCCATGAAAGAATTTCGTGGGATCTACAAAAGCCACTTCTGCTGTCTGCTTACACAGCGGGTTGCGTATATAGCAGTGTGGTTACATTGCCAATGTTTTGCTTATTGAAAAAAAAATTATATGATTCTATTGCTTCATATTGCTACTTGTCTTCTGAAAGAAAATAGTAGATTGTGGTGCCAAAAGAACCTTCCTACTGATACAGAAACTTGTGAGATATTACCACCATACAAAAGGTAGTACTAGCACAAACTCAAATTAATAAATAAAAAATGGCTTTTGAGGTAAAGAAGGCTTGTATTTGTCTGTTAAGACATGTTGGTATACTATCTCTCCATAGGAAATAGGACTTTCCTGCAATTGATCATAACAAATACATTTATTCTATAATAAAGAAAAAAGAAGTAATGAGAAAACTGCATTTCCAGAGCTGTATGAAAACTCTGTGCAGACAAACTTGCAATAGAAACACAGTATGCATAGCAATTGAGGCACTTATTTCTGATCTTTAACTGACTTTACTCCTCCTAGAGAGTCTCAGCTTTATCCCCTGTTTCCAATCATGGGGCTGCTGGCTATAGCTTTAAAGCAAGGTCTGATTATCTGGAGCAGCTGCATAACTAATGAAAAAAAGAAGTGTCAGGATTTTTTTAACAGTGTATTTTCAATCGAAAGTGATTTCAGAATCTTGATTAACTGTAAATAAAAGCTTGTGTGAAAGTAGGTAATATTAAATTATTTTACTTTTTAAATTTAGATATCATGGGGGGAAATTTGTGTCATGGGAGAGAGTTTCCTGAATGGTCTGTAGTTCAGTGCCTGTGGATTTCACTTGAACTGTGGAAGAGTCAGCTGCAGACTAAGTCTGTTGCCAGACTTAGCTGGTCCTGCAAATATTGTTTGTGTGATAAGAAAGTGTTCAGGGAACAAGACTAGTCCAGATTTCATTTGTTCTTGATTTTAGGTACTTAACCAAAATGTCTACACCACCACTTTCTTATTTAGTGGTCCTTTTTTGTTCATATTTTTTCTATTGTGATGTAAAGACCCACAACAGAACATTCAATTCTCTAAAAGTTCAAATTTCTTTTTGGAAATCATCTGCTCATTATTGAGTAGATAGATAGGTAGAATGGACTTGTGCTTACATAAAAATAAGTTGAATATATTTACAAATGTACAACCTGGCAGCAGAAGATTTCATATTCCAGTATCACAGAATCAATTGGGTTGGAAAAGAACTTTGAGATCATCAAATCCAACCAATGACCTAACACCACAATGTTAACTAGACCATGGCACCAAGTGCCACATCCAGCCTTTCCTGAAACACCTCCAGGGACGGTGACTCCACAACCTCCCTGGGCAGCCTATTCTAATATCTAATCAATCTTTTTGTGAAGAAATTCATGCTAATGTCCAGCCTCAACCTCCCCTGGTGCAGCTTGAGGCTATGTGCTCTCCTCCTGTCACTACTTGCCTGGGAGAGGAGACTGACTCCCATGTGGCTGCAGCCTCCTTTCAGGTGATTGTAGAGTGTGGTAAGGTCTCCCCTGAGCCTCCTTTTCTCCAGGCTAAACAACCCCAGCTTCCTCAGCTGCTCCTCACAGGACTTGCTCTCTAGACCCTTCACCAGCTTCGTTTCCCTTCTCTGGACTTGGTCCAGCATCTTAATGTCCTTCCTGAACGGAAGGTCCTGAAGGCCCAGAAGTGAGCACAGGACTTGAGGTGTGGCCTCACCAGTGCCAAGTACAGGGGACGATCACTTCCCGGGTCCTGCTGACCACACTATTTCTGATACAAGTCAGGTTGCCATTGGCCTTCTTGGCCACCTGGGCATACTGCTGGTTCATGTCCAATGGAGTGTTGACCAGCACCCCCAGGTCCTTTTCTGCTGGGCAGCATTCCAGCCACTTTTCTGCATATTTTGTGACTTTGGTTTTTTTTAAGTTCCAATTCCTTTCTAAAGCACAGCAAAAAGTAAGTAGTTGAACATCAGCATTTTTCATAAAAACTTATTTTTTTAGGCTTGTCAACTGTTTATGTTGAGTTCTGTACTATTATTTCGTTTCCTAGCCATCTACACAAGATTGTAAGCAATGAAAAGCCTAAGTTCTGATACTTCTTTTTATTATGGTGTGTAAGAAGTACTTTTTAAAGATAACTCATCTTTTATTCATCTCACCAAAAAAATAGCCAGATTTCTGAAGAGTTCAGCAGTGAATATGCTGAGCTTTGGGAAAAAAATATATACATCTTGCAACTCTGGACAAAAAGTTACAATGAGAGTCACCCACTCACTTCGAAATATGGTTTGTAATATGTTTTGGTAGACATTTAATCAGTTTGGTTAGATCCATATTTGTTTTAATGTGTTAGTTTTGCCACTGAATTCACCTGGTTGAGGACTGTACCTTGCTAGGTACCATTTTACTATACTTGAATTAAAAAAATCACCTTTAATACTTGATGACACAGAAATATTCAGTCAGTGGGATATAGAGATCTTTCTTCCAGCACACTGCTTGCAAATCTTTAGTAGAGGTGATGGGTAAATGCCCCACAGTCTTTCATGCAGTAGACACACATAGTCTTAACTTGTTCTGATGTTGACTTGATGATGACTTGATCTTCCTTGGAGAAGGTTCCTGAAAAAACAGTGATGCAAAAGATATGTTAAAAAAATCAATGACAATATGCCACTGAGAATCGAACTCATGTAAAGATCCTTAGAGTGGGGGAATATAAAGGGAAAGAGATGCTGTCACTCTGCTTTTATCTCTTTGATCCCATGTTCAAGACTAGTATAGGCCTGCAGCAGTGCTTAAACTATAACACTGTTACAAGAGCAGCTATTGACTTCAGCACTATTGAGAACCTAATACCATTTATTGGAGTTAGATTTTACTAATTTTGAACACTGACATGATTTTTGTAAAGGCAGATCTAGCAAAAGTTTCATTTGTATTTCTCAGGAAATTCCCCTAATTCTTAAAACAACAACAACAAAACCCCCAAACAAACATACAAACAAATTAAACAAATTAAAATAAAAACCTCACCCACAGATGTTGAAGAGCATGTATAGAGTTTGTAATAGACATGACAGAAAAGGGGAAAATATATTCACATTTTCTAGTTTATTTCAATAACATGACTGGAAATAGCACAGATATTAGTAATTAGTAATTATAATAGTAATTCGCCTTCTGATGCGTGGAGGTATTATTAATATCACACTGCCTGCAAATGTGCATTTTTAAAGAAAATATTATATTTTTAAAATGTATGGATTTTATTTTTTGCAAAACTCATTAAAAAGAAAAGAGACTGATTGCAGAATACATAGATTGGTCACTCCAAAGAGCTACTTTGGTCTCTTTTCTGTGTTTATAAATTATGTCTATGGCTTGGTTTCTAGGTCAGCTTCAAGTCAGTCATAATACTTGAGTGTTAACATGATTCCGTATCTTAAGTTCAGGAGAAACAAGCTGTCAACTTTTCATTTGCAGGTTTTATCCCTCAAGTGAAATTAACTCGAAGTGAACACATCATGGTGAAGCGGTCTTGCCAAGGCATAATGAAGCATCAGAATAACACGTGCTGGAGACAAGTTTTGCCTCATACAGTACTGGAATCCCAAGCCACGTGGAAAACCCAGAAAAATTTTGGACTTCTTTTCCTAACCTTGTCCTAGTTTGAAATGAAGTTTCCAACTACGAATTTGTGAGCTGAAAGGAGTGAAGAAGCATGAATTATTTCCTGCCACATTCTTCTGTGATTTGTCTATGATCAATTTGTGATTTTATGCACCTTGAGTAACACTGAATAAGCAGCAGCAAAGAATAAGTCTCTTCCCATTCATAGGTACAGCTTTCCAAATTGTGGCTGTATTTCTGCTTGTACTGCATTGGAGGGGAAAGTAGGTGACTTGGTTTTTTATTTATAAAAGATTTTTTATGGGTAAAATACAAACATATAAATTGAATGACTAAATGTGTGGTAGCTATAAGACATGGATGATCCTTTACACATACATGTTTGACTAATTTTTTGCTCGGTACTGGCTTTACATTTTCTGCTTTCTGTGCTTCATCTTGTTAAATTATAAAATTTAGTGATACTGATAAAGACTAGGACAGCATGGGCTTGACTGAGGCAATGAAAACTTTTAAAGTTTTGTCTTATATCTCAAGTATTTCCTCTTTTTGATCCAATTTAGTGTGGGAAAACACACATATCCTGAGCATACTGCACTTCTAAAGATAGATATTTGTCTAGATAGCAGCAAAAGAAAAAGTAGCATGAGCTGAATTCTACACAGAGATATGTGTGCGTATTCCAGTCTGCAGTTCATACAAGCGTACTGTAAAAAGCACAGCTGAAAATCACTAGTCACTTAAAATGTCATAGTCTGGAGTATGCCTGAGTTGTGCTGTCAGTATGGGAAATGAATTCAAATAATAGGTGCCATTACTGTAGCATGAAACTATTAGTTAAAGTTCACGGTGCTTGACTAGATCACTTAAACCTTTATTAGGAAAAAAAAATGAAATTTTGAATGTTCTTCTTTTCTTCCTTAATTTGAGCAGGGGCTCAAAGTTTAACCAAAAGCATCTGGAAATAAGTTCCAGTGCTGTGCTCCTGGTTCAAGTTCGAAAGAACAGAAGGCAAAACTCCCTGAGCATGGTGCTAACTAGTATCATGGGGGTGTCAAACTTGATTTGAGGTAGATTGACGTGTCATTATTCCTCACATTCCTGCTTCCTTTTTAATGATCTGCACCTGAGCTCTGGTGTGTATTTTGTGACACTTATTAGCAATCTGCAGGTCTGAGAGAACTGTTGTTTACCCATCTCTCACCTGTTAAAACGTTAACAAGACGAGACGCGCCGCAGTGTCTGGTGCCAACTGAAGGTCATGGCTGGAGTGAAGAAGCCCCTGACATCTGTCTCTCGCAGTGGGCTTCGCACCGTGCTTCCCTGAGAACAGCAGGCTGAGCCACTTCTCACCATTAATATCAGTGGGACCTGAACGCCTGCTACCAGCACGCATTCCTCGGCTCCAGGAGTGGAAGCGTGGAGCTATTAGCACACCTCATTCACGTCTGAATTAAGAATGTTGAAACAGTTCCACGTGGCAGATAAAGCAAACAAGTCATTAGGCTTATTCTTGTCCACTTGCTCTCCAGTGCCTGATGGCAACTGTCCCCCACTGTTTTAAATCAAGACTGAGACTTAAGGCTCCCGAGTATCAATCAAACTGGATTAATCTTTTCTTTCTCTTGTTTTTCTTTTGTGAGGGTCTGCTTCAGAACAACTAAGTCTCATTAAGTAAAACAATCATTTTGATTTACACCCTGCAATATATTCATAATACTTTACTATTAATGGCATTTGCATTTTGGAAAATTGTCATACCTTTTCAGTTAATTTTTTCAGGATGGAATAAACGCCTCTCGTGTAAAACAGTTTTAAATCATAGAATCATAGGATGGCTTGAAAGGAAGCTTAAGGATCATCTAGTCCCTAATCAGCTGCCATGGGCAGGTATGCCACTCAATACCGCAGGCTGCTCAGGGTCCCATCCAACCTGGCCTTGAACACCTCCACGGGTAGGGCCTCCACAGCTTCTCTGGACAACCTGGTCCAGTGCCTCATTGCCCTCTGAGTAAAAAAATTCTCCCTAACATTTAATCTAAACCCACTCTCTTGCAGTTTAAAATCATTGACCCTTGTCCTCTCACTATCTGCCTGTAGAAAAAGTCCTTCTCTCTCTCTTTCATAAGCCCCTTTAAGGGGGCTGGAATGCTGTGGTGAGGTCTCACTAAAGTCCTCTCTTTCCCAGGCTGAACAACCCCAGCTCTCTCAGCCTGTTCTCATAGGTGAGATGCTCCAACCCCATGATCATCTTTGTGGCCCAGTAGTAACTTTTCCTTTCCCTCTTTGAGTCTATGAGTGAAGGGCTGTGAGTGAAAATATGCAGTTTTTTGCAACTATTTCTCTGTGTGTAAATTACCTATGAAAAGAGAAACAAAACCAGGTATGTAAATATCATAGAACATATATCTCTATGTGTACATTAGTGAATAGAAATTGGTCTCTTACTGACATACACAAAAAACAGCTTTGCAGAGGTACATACAAAAGTGATCTCTCCTCTCCTCTCCTCTCCTCTCCTCTCCTCTCCTCTCCTCCTCTTCTCTTTCCTCTTCTCTTCTCTTCTCTTCTCT